>CM024542.1:2987500-3253090 GCA_014182365.1 Eucalyptus tenuipes
AACCACGAAACGCTCGGTTTCCATTTCGGTTGTAGGTGTAACCAACCTGCTATTAAGGATATGGCAGAAAGAAATAATAGAAAAAGGGCTCCCGTATAAAGATCTTCATTAGTACGTAAACCAATTGTATACCACCACTGATAAACACCAGAATAAGCGATATTCACTGGGCCAAGAGCACCCCCTCGAGTAAAAGCTTCCACGGCCGGTTGACCAAAATGAGGATCCCAAATTGCATGAGCAATAGGTCTTACATGTAAGGGGTCCTGTACCCATGCCTCAAAATTTCCTTGCCAAGCTACATGAAACAGATTTCCGGAAGTCCATAGAAAAATTATTGCTAATTGCCCGAAGTGAGAAGCAAAAATATTCTGATAAAGACGTTCCTCAGTAATATCATCATGACTCTCAAAGTCATGCGCGGTCGCAATACCAAACCAAATACGACGAGTAGTGGCAATGAGTTGGACTCTCGTGTTGATACGAATGAATCATCCTTTCCGCGGAGGTAAATCTTTGCCTGGACGGAATTTCAATGAATTAGATTCACAAGAAACGCGAATTCTTAGCTTTTCAATACAAAGTAAAGCATTTAGGTTTCAGATTTTTATATCATTATATTCTTTTTTTATTGGTAGTTCGATTGTGGAATTTCTTTCTTTCTTTCTGTATTTTCGGAATATGAGTGTGTGACTTGTTATAATTGATACTATTGATAGTACAGAAAATGGATTTGTCATCTTTATATAGATGGTTTTACCTCGTCGGATATTCATTTGAGTATCTGGAGCACGACATAGATCACAAAATATTAACTATGATTCATACTTAATATTCAGACCCCGTGACCGGACTCCAAAAAATTTTCCAAAACGTTATAAATCAAAAGATTTTTCTTCTTTTTCAAAAGATTTCCCCTTTTTTTTTTTTTTTATCAAAGGACAAAACTTTCTTTGGATTTTTAGTCATTATATCTATTCATTGAATAAGTGATGATCCAATGGTTCTTACTCAGGGAATCTTTGGACTTAGTTTGAAGTTTTATTGAATCATCGCGGTTCTAGTATGAATCTGAGGTTTGAATCAATTCATAGGGTCTTAACAAGGGAATTCCTATCAATAATAAAGAAAAGAAGAGTAAAGCTGCATTACACACAAAAAAAGAAATAAAAATAACAAATCAAAGACCCCATACCTAGAGCTAACATCATATAACCCAATTGAGACATTGTAGAATAAGCTAAACCTCTTTTAATATCTTTTTGAGCAAGAGCTAAAGTAGCCCCTAATAATACTGTTATTATACCTATTAAAGATATGAAATTCATTATGTAAGGTATGATTATAAAAAGAGGAAGAAGTCGAGCTACAAGAAAAATGCCCGCTGCTACCATAGTAGCGGCATGTATAAGAGCCGAAATGGGAGTAGGGCCTTCCATGGCATCGAGTAACCATACATGAAGGGGGAATTGTGCCGATTTCGCAACTGCACCTGCAAATAAAAGAAAGGCACACAAAGTAAGAAATAAAAAAGGAACCTCATTATCATAAATCAAGTTATTCAATATTTGGAACAAATCCCGGAATTCAAAACTACCGGTTATCCAATAGAAACCTAAAATTGCTAATAATAAACCAAAATCGCCTACACGATTCGTTACAAACGCTTTTTGACAAGCAGTCGCCGCACTAGGTCGTGGATCCAGGGGGGAATACGTTTGATGGAATAATTTTTTAGATGTATTACCGCATCCCGTGTTAATGAAAGAGCCCAATGCAAAAAAAAGGCATGTTGGGTCTTTGAACCAGTTCGAATCATTTTGATAATAATCAGTTTGATCTGTTTTACCGAGAAGGTCTACGGTTCGAGTCCGTATAGCCCTAATATAACTAATATTATAGTTTATTCTAACTAATAGAATAGTTTCGTTAACTAGTATATTCAAATTAGAATAAATAAATTTGTTTTAATTTGAATATAAAAAAAATTGATTTCCATTTCGAATATTTTTTGAATATTCGAATTTTGAATCCGAAGAAATAAAAAGAAATAAAAAAATGCGAATTTTTTTTTTGTTTGAATTCCTTTTTTTCGTTATAAAAAATTCATCCGAAGGCAAGTGAAAGCGAATATACTAGTTCATACTGGAAATTATGATCAAGGATTACTCTATCAATCACCATCTACTTCAGAGATACCCTATTGGGAGGAGACAAGGTTCCTTGTAACCCTGTTGAGAAGATTCATAATCAAGGCTCCCCGTAACCCTCCTACGTTACTTTTTCTTTATAACGGAAGAGATAAAATCTCCGATTCCGATCTGCTTTTGCGTCTGCCAAAGGTCAAAAGTGATTGCCTTCATGAGAAGAGACTATTACAAAATGAACTAGGAAAGAATTGCTAGGAACTAGGAAATAATTGCCATCTTTGCTCAGTCTGCAAACACACACTTGGAAGTGCACCTGCTCTACTTTGACCTTTAGTCTCTAGGATACACTCACCTTCAACCAAGAGGGTAGGGCACCTTACTTTTTCCTTATAACAGAAGATATGAAATCTCCACTGACCTTCAACGACCCTTTGTCCAAATTAATTAGGGATATGTTCAGTAGAAGTCTTAAAACTTGTCAAGAAAGTGCAATTGAGTCCTAAAACTTACAAAAAGTGCAATCAAGTCCTAAAACTTGTCAAGTTGGTTCAATTGAATCCTAAAGTTAACACCGTCAGATTTACTAACGGAATTTGCTGACGTGGCGTTGATGTCATATTTGAAATGAATTTTTTATTTTTCAAATGGCTTTTTTAAATTATTTTTTAGTTTTTAAATCTAATTTTTTTAAAAAATAAATAAATAAATAAATAATTTTAAAAAATCCACGTGGAAATAAAAAATTATTTAAAATGCCACGTCAGCATTTTTAATTAAAAAGGCTAACGGTGTTAACTTTATGACTCAATTGAACCAACTTGACAAGTTTTAGGACTTGATTGCACTTTTTGTAAGTTTTAGGACTCAATTGCACTTTCTTGACAAGTTTTAGGACTTCTGCCGAACATATCCCAATTAATTATGGGCAGAAATCTTTTGTTTTCCTTCCTTTTTTCCCCCTTTTTTTTGTCGATTTTTTTCCCTTTATTATTTAAGAACTAGCATGGTTGATAAGCGAATCCATTGAAAGCAGTAGCAATTCAACTAGCTTCTATCGAACAAGAAACTCATAGCCCTCAAACTTCTCATCACTCATAGCCCTCAAACTTCTAACTACTCACAGCTCTCAAACTTCTCACTACTAAGTGCAA
Organism: Eucalyptus tenuipes; assembly: GCA_014182365.1. Lineage (NCBI taxonomy): Eukaryota > Viridiplantae > Streptophyta > Magnoliopsida > Myrtales > Myrtaceae > Eucalyptus > Eucalyptus tenuipes. The sequence goes on from CM024542.1 coordinate 2,990,802, forward strand.
TTTGCTTCTCATTTCTATCAAGACTTTCATTTCTTGTAAGTGAATCCACTGAAAGTAGCAGTAATTCAAGTAACTTCTCTCGAATGAGAAACTCACAGTCCTCAAACTTGTCACTACTCACTGCCCTAAAACTCCTGACTACTAAAAGCGATTTGCTTCTCCTTTCCATCGAGACTTTCATTTCTTGTAAGCGAATCCACTGAAAGAAGTAGCAATTCGAGTAACTTCTCTTGAACGAGAAACTCACAGCTCTCAAACTTCTCACTACTCACAGCCTCAAACTTCTTACTACTAAGAGCGATTTGCTTCTCCTTTCCATCGAGACTTTCATTTATTGTAAGTGAATCCACTGAAAGCAGCAGCAATTCAAGTAAGTTCTCTCTAACGAGAAATTCACCACCCTCAAATTTCTCACTACTCACTGCCCTTAAACTTCTCACTACCAAGAGCAATTTGCTTCTCCTTTCCTTCAAGATTTTCATTTCTTGTAAGCGAATCCACTGAAAGCAATAGCAATTCAAGTAACTTCTCTCGAATGAGAAACTTACAGCCCTCAAACTTCTTACTACTCACAGCCCTCAAACTTCTCACTACTAAGACCCTGTATTGACCTTCAACCACGAGGGCATGATACTTTTAGCCTTTTTGGGAGGATACGTACTCTAACTTTGCGAGCTTGTATTGACCTTCAACAACGAGAACACATTACTTTTAACCTGTTGGGAGGATACAATATTCCTTGTAACCCCGATGGGAGAATTCGTAATCAAGGTTCCTTGTAACCCTCATACATTACTTTTTCCTTATAATGGAAGATATAAAATCTCCACTGACCTTCATCGACCATTTGACCAAATTAATTATGAGCAGACATCTTTTGTTTTCCTTCCTTTTCCCCCCTTTTTTTTGGTCAGTTTATTTTCCCTTTATTATTTAAGAACTAGCATAGTTGATAAGCAAATCCATTGAAAGCAGCAACAATTCATCTAGCTTCTCTCGAAGGAGAAACTCATATCCCCCAAACTTCTCACCATTCACAGCCCTCAAACTTCTAACTACTCACAGCTGTAAAACTTTTCACTTCTAAGAGCAATTTGCTTCTCATTTTTATCGAGACTTTCATTTATTGTAAGCGAATCCACTAAAAGCAGCGGCAATTCAAGTTACTTCTCTTGAATGAGAAACTCACAGTCCTCAAACATCTCACTACTCACAGCCCTCAAACTTATCACTACTAAGAGAGATTTGCATCTTCTTTTCATTGAGACTTTCATATATTATAAGCAAATCCACTGAAAGCAGCAGCAATTCGAGTAACTTTTCTCAAACGAGAAACTCACAGCCCTCAAATTTCTCGCTACTCACAGCCCTAAGACTTCTGATTACTAAGAGCGATTTGCTTCTCCTTTCCATCGAGACTTTCATTTCTCGTAAGCAAATCCACTGAAAGCAACAGTAATTCAAGTAACTTCTCTCGAAGGAGAAACTCACAGCCCTCAAATTTCTTACTACTCACAGCCCTCAAACTTCTCACTACTCATAGCTCCTAAACTTCTCACTACTAAGAGCATGTATTGATCTTAAACCACGATGGCACGTTACTTTTAGTCTTTTTGGGAGGATTCGTAATCTAGCTTTGCGAGCCTGTATTGACCTTCAACCATGAGGGCACGTTACTTTTACCCTGTTGGGAGGATACAAGGTTCCTTGTAACCCTGTTGGGAGGATTCGTAATCAAGGTTCCATGTAACCCTCCTACGTTACTTTTTCCTTATAATGGAAGATATGAAATCTCCGATTCTAATATGCTCTTCCGTCTGCCAAAGGTCAAAACTAATTGCCTTCATGAGAAGAGACTATTACAAAAGGAACTACGAAAGAATCGCCCGGAACTAGAAAAGAATTGCCATCTTTGCTCAGTTTGTAAACACACACTGCGAAGTGCACCTGCTCCGCTTTGACCTTTAGTCTCTAGGATACACTAACCTTCAGCCAAGAGGCATGGCACCTTACTTTTTCCTTATAATTGAAGATATGAAATCTCCACTAACCTTCAACGATCCTTTGTCCAAATTAATTATGGGCATAAATCTTTTGTTTTCCTTCTTTTTTTTTCTCCTTTTTTTGTTGGTTTTTTTTCCCTTTATTATTTAAGAACTAACATGGTCCATAAGTGAATCCATTGAAAGCAATAGCAATTCAATTAGCTTCTCTCGAACGAGAAACTCATAGCCCTCAAATTTCTCACTACTCACAGCCCTCAAACTTCTAACTACTCACCGCTCTCAAACTTCTCACTACTAAGAGCAATTTACTTCTCATTTCTATCGAGACTTTCATTTCTTGTAAGCGAATCCACTGAAAGCAGTAGCAATTCAAGTAACTTCTCTCGAATGAGAAACTCACAGTTCTCAAACTTCTCACTACTCACAGCTCTCAAACTTCTTACTACTAAGTGCGATTTGCTTCTGCTTTCCATCGAGACTTTCATTTCTTGTAAGCGAATCCACTGAAAACAGTATTAATTCGAGTAACTTCTCTCGAATGAGAAGCTCACAGCCCTTGAACTTCTCACTCTCACAGCCCTCAAACTTCTTACTACTAAGAGCAATTTGCTTCTTATTTCCATTGAGACTTTCATTTATTGTAAGTGAATCCACTGAAAACAGTAGCAATTCGAGTAACTTCTCTCGAATGAGAAACGCACAACCCTTAAATTTCTTACTACTAAAAGCAATTTGCTTCTCATTTCCATCGAAACTTTCATTTATTGTAAGCGAATCCACTTAAAGCAGCAGTAATTCAAGTAATTTCTCTCAAACGAGAAACTCACAGCACTTAAGTTTCTCACTACTCATAGCCCTCAAACTTCTCACCACTAAGAACGATTTGCTTCTCATTTCTATCGAGACTTTCATTTCTTGTAAGCGAATCCACTGAAAGCAACAACAATTCAAGTAACTTCTCTCGAACGAGAAACTCACAGCCCTCAAACTTCTCACTCTTCATAGCCCTCAAACTTCTCACTATTAAGAGCCTATATTGACATTCAACCACGAGGGCACGTTACTTTTAGTCTTTTTAGGAGGATATGTACTCTAGCTTTGCGAGCCTGTATTGACCTTCAACCACGAGGGTATGTTACTTCCACCATGTTAGGAGGATACAACGTTCCTTGTAACCCCATTAGGAGGATTCGTAATCAAGGTTCTCTGTTACCCTCCTATGTTACTTTTTCCTTATAATGGACGAGAAGAAATCTCCGATTCTGATATGCTCTTGCATCTGTCAAAGGTCAAAAGTCATTGTCTTCATGAGAAGAGACTATTACAAAAGGAACTAGGAAAGAATTGCCATATTTGCTGAGTTTGTAAACACACACTTGGAAGTGCACCTGCTCCGCTTTGACCTTTAGTCTCTAGGATACACTGACCTTCAACCACGAGGGCATGGCACCTTACTTTTTCCTTATAACGGAAGATATGAAATCTCCACTGACCTTCAACGACCATTTGTCCAAATTAATTATGTGCAGAAATCTTTTGTTTTCCTTCCTTTTTTTTCCCATTTTCTTTTGGTTGGTTTTTTTTCCCTTTATTCTTTAAGAACTAGCATGGTCGATAAGTGAATCCATTGAAAGCAGCAGCAATTCAACTAGCTTCTCTCGAATGAGAAACTCATAGCGCTCAAACTTCTCACTACTCACAGCCCTCAAAAACTTATGACTACTCACAGTTTTGAAATTTCTCACTGCTAAGAGCAATTTGCTTCTCATTTCCATCGAGACTTTCATTTATTGTAAGTAAATCCACTGAAAACAGCAACAATTCAAGGAACTTCTCTTGAATGAGAAACTCACAATTCTCAAACTTCTCACTACTCACAACCCTCAAACTTCTCACTACTAAGAGCGATTTGCTTCTCCTTTCCATTGAGACTTTCATTTATTGTAAGCGAATCCACTGAAAGCAACAGCAATTCAAGTAATTTCTCTCGAACGAGAAACTCACAGCCCTCAAACTTCTCACTACTCATAGCCCTCAAACTTCTCATTATTAAGAGTCTGTATTAACCTTCAACCACGAGGGCACGTTACTTGTAGCCTTTTTTGGAAGATACGTAATCTAGCTTTACGAGCCTGTATTGACCTTCAATCACAAGGGCACGTTACTTTTACCCTATTGGGAGGATACAAGGTTCCTTGTAACCCTATAAAAAGGATTCGTAATGAAGGTTCCTTGTAACCCTCCTATGTTACTTTTTTCTTATAACGGAGGATATGAAGTCTCCGATTCTGATCTGCTCTTGCGTCTACCAAAAGTCAAAAGTGATTACCTTCATGAGAAGAGACTATCACAAAAGGAACTAGGAAAGAATTGCCATCTTTGCTCTATCTGTAAACACACACTCAAAAGTGCACTTGCTCCGCTTTGACCTTTAGTCTTTAGGATACACTGGCCTTCAACCACGAGGGCAGGGGACCTTACTTTTTCCTTATAACGGAAGATATGAAACTTCCACCGACCTTCAAAGACCCTTTGTCCAAATTAATTATGGGAATAAATCTTTTGCTTTCCCCCCTTCTTTTTTTGGTCGGTTTTTTTTCCCTTTATTGTTTAGAACTAGCATGGTCGATAAGCAAATCCATTGAAAGCAGCACCAATTCAAGTGGCTTCTCTCGAACGAGAAACTCATGGCTCTCAAACTTCTCACTATTCACAGCCCTTAAACTTCTAACTACTCACAGCTCTCAAACTTCTCACTACTAAGAGCAATTTGCTTCTCACTTCTATCGAGACTTTCATTTCTTGTAAGCGAATCCACTGAAAGCAACAACAATTCAAGTAACTTCTCTCAAATAGGAAACTCACAGTTCTCAAGCTTCTCACTACTCACAGCCCTCAAACTTCTCACTACTAAGAGCTTGTGTTGACCTTCAACCACAAGGGCGCGTTACTTTTACCATGTTGTGAGGATATAAGGTTCCTTGTAACCCTGTTGGGAGGATTCGTAATCAATGTTCCATGTAACGCTCTTACGTTACTTTTTCCTTATAACGGAAGATATGAAATCTCTTATTTTGATATGCTCTTGCATCTGCCAAAGGTCAAAAGTGATTGCCTCCATGAGAAGAGACTATTACAAAAGGAACTAGGAAAGAATTGTCATATTTGTTCAGTCTGTAAACACATACTTGGAAGTGCACCTACTTCGCTTTGACCTTTAGTCTCTAGGATATAACCTTCAATCATGTGGGAAGGGCACCTTACTTTTTCCTTATAACGGAAGATATGAAATCTCCACTGACCTTCAATGACCCTTTGTCCAAATTAATTATGGGCAGAAATATTTTGTTTTCCTTCCTTTTTTACCCCCTTTTTTTGGGTCGGTTTTTTTTTCCCCTTTATTATTTAAGAACTAGCATGGTCGATAAGCGAATCCATTGAAAGCAGCAGCAATTCAACTAGCTTCTCTCAAACGAGAAACTCATAGCGCTAAAACTTCTCACTACTCACAGCTCTCAAACTTCTAACTACTCATAATTCTCAAACTCCTCACTACTAAGAGCAATTTGCTTCTCATTTCTATCGAGACTTTCATTTCTTGTAAGCAAATCCACTAAAAGCAGCATAAATTCAAGTAACTTCTCTCGAATTTGAAACTCACAGTACTTAAACTTCTCACTACTCATAGCCCTCGAACTTCTTACTATTAAGAGCGATTTGCTTCTTCTTTCTATCGAGACTTTCATTTATTGCAAGCGAATCCCCTGAAAGCAGCAGCAATTCAAGTAACTTTTCTTGAACGAGAAACTCGCAGCCCTCAAATTTATTAGTACTCACAGCCCTCAAACTTCTCACTACTAAGAGCGATTTACTTCTCCTTTCCATCGAGACTTTCATTTCTTGTAAGCGAATCCACTGAAAGAAATGGAAATTCAAGTAACTTCTCTCGAACGAGAATTTCACAACCCTCAAACTACTTACTACTTACAGGCCTCAAACTTAGGGGTGATTAGGTCCAGGGTGAGTAGGGTCTAGACCTAGACCATATACTCGACCTTGTTATAATCGGTTCCCCTTTTCTGGACCCTATACCCAGCCCTGTTTGTATTGGACCCTGTACCCGACCCACCATGTTTTTCCGATCTGGTTCTAGGGTCAACCCTGTTTCCGCTGGAACCTGTTTTGCAATCTCCCGATATCCTATACAACTTCGAATTTTATATTTATAAGTGAGAAAATAATGCAATCCTCCTAATTTATATTGAAACATTAAACACTAGAAATAAATTAATACATGAATTTTTTTACGGTAAAAGAACCTTTCAAGTGTCATAACTTGGCACAAAGGAACACTTAAGTGTCATAACTTATGAAAGGTATACTTAAGTGCCACATTCAAAGAAAAAGGACCACTTAAGTGCCACTCCGGCCAAAATGCCGACGTTGCATTTTTCGGGCAAAGAGAACCCAAAACGACGCCGTTTTTGGGCTGACGTGGTAAAAATAATAATATAAAATTAATTTAATTTAATTTAAAATTAAATTTAGTTAAAATATGAATAAAAATAATTTTAAAATTAAATTTATTTAAAATATTAACAAATAATAATTTTAAATTAAAAAAATTAAAAAATAACAAAACTTAAAAATAATTTTAAAATTTTAAAATTTAAAACTAAATTTAGTTAAAATAATAACAAATAATAAAATTAAAATTAAAATTAGTCAAAATAATAACAAATAATTAAATTAAAATTAAATTTAGTCAAAAAATTAAAAAATAATAAAACTAAAATTAAATTTAGTTAAAATATTAAAAAATAATAAATTTAATTAAAATATTAAAAAATAATAAATTTAAAATTCAATTTAGTTAAAATATTAAAAAATAATAAATTTAAAATTTAATTTAGTTAAAATATTAAAAAATAATAAATTTAAAACTAAATTTAGTTAAAATATTAAAAAATAATAAATTTAAAACTAAATTTAGTTAAAATATTAAAAAATAATAATTTTAAAATTAAATTTAGTTAAAATATTAAAAAATAATAAATTTAAAATTCAATTTAGTTAAAATATTAAATAATAATTTTAAAAAAATATTAAATTTAGTTAAAATATTAAAAATAATAATTTTAAAATTAAATTTAGTTAAAATTAAAAAAAAAAGATAATAATTTTAAAATTAAAAAAATTAAAAAAAAAAGGGTGGCCGACCCTCCCCCTCCTTCGCCGGCCCTTCCCGGTGATAGCGATGGCCAGGGCTAAGCCCTCGGCCACCGTTCCCCCTTTTATAAAATTTTTTAAATTTTTTAAATTTTTTTTTTTAAATTTTTTAAATTTAAATTTAAAATTTTATTTTTAAAAATTTTATTTTTTAATATTTTAACTAAATTTAATTTTAAAATTATTATTTTTTCATATTTTAACTAAATTTAATTTAATTAATTTGTATATTATTTTTTTACCACGTCGCCCCACAAAAATGCGTCGTTTTGCACTCGTTTTGCCAAAAAAATGCCACGTCAGCGTTTTGGCCAGATTGGCACTCAAGTGATCTATTTTGCTCCGATTTTGGTACTTAAGTGTACATTTCATAAGTTATGACACTTAAGTGTCCCTTTCTGCCAAGTTATGGCACTCTAGGGGTCCGCATGTCATTTTTTGACTAAACGAAAAATTAAGGATCCATAGGACTAATTATAATAAATAAAATCATAAGACAAATGAATTAGCAACAAACATGAGTCTAATATTAGTATTATTCTTATAACTACTATATGAAACTACTCATTTATGCAAGCATAACTCCTCTTACAAAAAAGAAATTAAGCGAGCCAATCCATGTGATACACAAGAATTTGGCAGCAATGAACACCATCCGTCCAAAGACGGTACGAGAGGGAGTCGGTGAGGGAGGGAAGCAAATGAGGAAGAGGAAAAATATCGTGTAATTGCAAGAGTAAGAATAGAAATCGGGAGAAAAAAATGGTTTTAGACCTCTACTTACGAAACCGGTCCTAGAACCTGTTCCAAAACCGGTCCAGGAACTGGTTTTCGGGTGGGTAATCACTCGGAACCTGTTCCCGGACCGGTTTACATCGGTTCCAAATATTGGGAACCGATTTCCGAACCGGTTTCAAAAGGAACCGGTTCCCGACCCTATTTTCCGTGTGGGCCAGTCCGAGAACTAGGTATACCCAGTCCGGTTGCACACCCCTACTCAAACTTCTCACTACTCATAGCCCTCAAACTTATCGCTGCTAAGAGCATGTATTGACCTTCAACCACGAGGGCACGTTACATTTAGCTTTTTTGGGAGGATACGTAATCTAGCTTTGCGAGCCTATATTGACCTTCAACCACGATGGCACGTTATTTTTATCCTGTTGGGAGGATACAAGGTTCCTTGTAACCCTGTTGAGAGGATTCATAATCAAGGTTCCATGTAACCCTCCTACGTTACTTTTTCCTTCTAACGGAATATATGAAATCTCTTATTCCGATATGCTCTTGCGTCTGCCAAATGTCAAAAGTGATTGCCTTCATGAGAAAAGACTATTACAAAAGGAACTAGGAAAGAATTGCTATCTTTGCTTAGTCTGTAAACACACACTTGGAAGTTCACCTACTCCGCTTTGACCTTTAGTCTCTAGGATACATTGACCTTCAACCACGAGGGTAGGGCACCTTACTCTTTCCTTATAACGGAAGATATGAAATCTCCACTGACCTTCAACGACCTTTTGTCCAAATTAATTATGGGCATAAATCTTTTATTTTCCTTCATTTTCCCCCTTTTTTTGGTCGGTTTTTTTTTCCCTTTATTATTTAATAACTAGCATGGTCGATAAGCAAATCCATTGAAAGCAGTAGCAATTCAAGTAGCTTCTCTCGAACGAGAAACTCATAACCTTCAAACTTCTCACCACTCACAGCCCTCAAACTTCTAACTACTCACAGCTCTCAAACTTCTCACTACTAAGAGCAATTTGCTTCTCATTTCTATCGAGACTTTCATTTCTTGTAAGCCAATCCACTGAAAGCAACAGCAATTCAAGTAACTTCTCTCGAATGAGAAACTCACAGTCCTTAAACTTCTCACCACTCATCGCAGAATTATTTTCATTTGGAAAAGTAATAGTGGCATATTGAATTTATTTTTTACCTAATTAAAAAAATATGAAATTCTTATGAAAACAATGAAGTTTTTATCTTGATGGGCAAAAGACAATCTGATTGGAAAATTAATCTTATAATATATAATAGCAAAAAAAAAAAACTAAAACAAAAGTAAAAATCGAAAAACAAAACCGAACTGAATTAAATTGAATCGGGATTTTGGTTCGGATCATTTGTCGATTCGATTTAGCGAATTTCCTTATAGATTCGATTTTCCAAAAAGACCAAACCGAACCGAACCACTTACACCCTTAACTAGGGTAATTGGTTCCCAAGTGAGCTGATTCTCACTCTGGAATCACGAACCGGACTGGTCCGATTCTCAATTTGTGGAACCGACTACCTAGTCTTAGAATCTTTCCAAACGAGGTTGAAGAGCACAGCATAAATCTATAGAAGAGAGAAGGGGGGGATGAGACAAGTCATGGTAGTTGAGCTCAGCAAGGTGAGATTCGGAGGGGACATTGGAGATGTCCCGAAAGAGGCGATAGGTGTTGACATTTGGAATCGGAAGCCAAATCGATGCCTCCGAGAACCACCCATAATTGACCGATTTGGTTTGATTCAGGTGGTTCCCGATCTGAGTGTTTCCTTCTATTTACTCCTAGCCAAGCATCTCAAAAAACTCAGCACAGACCATCAAATTAGTGTTTTAGCATGGACTGATCTTCAAGCATCGAGGACCTTATATGTCGATCAAGAGACAACCTGATTGGAATGTCGATCAAGAGACAATATGATTGGAAAATTAATCTTACAAAATATAACAGCAAAAAAAAAAAACTAAACTAAAACAAAAGTAAAAACCGAAAAACAAAATCGAACTGAATCAAATTGAATCGGGATTTTAGTTCGGATCATTTGTCGATTCGATTCAGCGAATTTCCTTATCGATTCGATTTTCCGAAAAGACCAAACCGAACCGAACCACTTACACCCTTAACTAGGGTAATTGGTTCCCAAGTGAGCTAATTCTCACTCTGGAATCACGAACCGGACTGGTACGATTCTCAATTTGTGGAACCGACCACCTAGTCCTAGAATCTTTCCGAACGAGGTCGAAGAGCACAGCATAAATCTATAGAAGAGAGAGGGGGGGATGAGACAAGTCATGGTAGTTGAGCTTAGCAAGGTGAGATTCGGAGGGGACACGGGAGATGTCCCGAAAGAGGCGATAGATGTTGACATTTGGAATCGGAAGCCAAATCGATGCCTCCGAGAACCACCCATAATTGACCGATTTGGTCTGATTCAGGTGGTTCCCGATCTGAGTGTTTCCTTCTATTTGCTCCTAGTCAAGCATCTCAAAAAACTCAGCACAGACCATCAAATTAGTGTTTTAGCATGGACTTATCTTCAAGCATCGAGGACCTTATATGTCGATCAAGAGACAACCTGATTGGAATGTCGATCAAGAGACAATCTGATTGGAAAATTAATCTTATAATATATCATAGCAAAAAAACTAAACTAAAACAAAAGTAAAAACCGAAAAACAAAACCGAACTGAATTAAATTGAATCGGGATTTTTGTTCGGATCATTTGTCGATTCGATTTAGCGAATTTCCTTATCGATTCGATTTTCCAAAAAGACCAAACCGAACCGAACCGAACCGAACCACTTACACCCTTAACTAGGGTAATTGGTTCCCAAGTGAGCTAATTCTCACTCTGGAATCACGAATCGGACTGGTCCGATTCTCAATTTGTGGAACTGACCACCTAGTCCTAGAATCTTTCCGAAGTCGAAGAGCACAGCATAAATCTATAGAAGAGAGGGGGGGATGAGACAAGTCATGGTAGTTGAGCTCGGCAAAGGTGAGATTCGGAGGGGACATTGGAGATGTCCCGAAAGAGGCGATAGATGTTGACATTTGGAATCGGAAGCCAAATCGATGCCTCCGAGAACCACCTATAATTGACCGATTTGGTCTGATTCAGGTGGTTCCCGATCTGAGTGTTTCCTTCTATTTGCTCCTAGCCAAGCATCTCAAAAAACTCAGCACAGACCATCAAATTAGTGTTTTAGCATGGACTGATCTTCAAGCATCGAGGACCTTATATGTCGATCAAGAGACAACCTGATTGGAATGTCGATCAAGAGACAATCGGATTGGAAAATTAATCTTATAATATATAATAGCAAAAAAAAATTAAACTAAAACAAAAGTAAAAATCGAAAAACAAAACCGAACTAAATCAAATTGAATCGGGATTTTGGTTCGGATCATTTGTCGATTCGATTTAGTGAATTTCCTTATCGATTCGATTTTCCAAAAAGACCAAACAAAACCGAACCGAACCACTTACACCCTTAACTAGGGTAATTGGTTCCCAAGTGGGCTGATTCTCAATTTGTGGAACCGACAACCTAGTCCTAAAATCTTTCCGAATGAGGTCGAAGAGCACAGCATAAATCTACAAAAGAGAGAGGGGGAGAATGAGACAAGTCATGGTGGTTGAGCTCAGCAAGGTGAGATTCGAAGGGGACATTGGAGATGTCCCGAAGGAGGCGATAGATGTTGACATTTGGAATTGGAAGCCAAATCGATGCCTCCGAGAACCACCCATAATTGACCGATTTGGTCTGATTCAGGTGGTTCCCAATCTGAGTGTTTCCTTCTATTTGCTCCTAGCCAAGCATCTCAAAAAACTCAGCACAGACCATCAAATTAGTGTTTTTAGCATGGACTGATCTTCAAGCATCGAGGACCTTGTATGTCGATCGGCATCAGAATGGATTTCGCTTGTTTAATGCAGAGAAATAGATCGTACTCTATTGTAATTATGGTTATAATTATGGTTAATGGATCAACGAAAGCCAATAAATTAAGATACGTTTTTTCTATTCACGTATCTCTTTTGGATTCATGAATTTCCTAAATTTTTCTGTTCACGTATCTATTGAATTCATGAATTTTCTAGATTCATGTATCATTTAATTCATGTATTTATTTGAGTACACGAATCTCTTGAATTCACGAGTCTATGGATTTATGAATCTCTTGGATTCACGTTTCTCTCGATTCATGAACTTCGTGGATACATGCGTCTATTTAATTCATGTATCTTTTCTGTACATGAACTAAAAAGCTCTATAAATATATAGGAGCATAGAGCTTCATAACTATCTTTGGTTTTTGGTTTTTCCGACTCGATTCCAAAAGGCTTTGATATACTCTTCTACTCTTCCGTTTTTCATGAGTGTGCTGGTTCAATTGAACGGTTCGACTGAGTCCTGTTTGCATAGTGCTAATCCAAATAGGTTCGAGGTGTTGTATTTTGGGAGGCATAGTTCGTGAATCTGCGGAGCACCTTTGGCAGGAACTAATCGCCTTAAGGAGATTCGGATATCCGTACCTCACCTCCAATTTTATATTCTAATTACAACAAACAGTGTGTATTCTCTAGATTATTTTCCAACAATCTTAAGGCGATTATTCACTCATTGTTTGTTGTTATTGTCCATTATTGAGATGGCTGGAAACAATCAAGTGCCCTTCAATGTCCCGAATGTTTCAGGAGACGTTCCTATGGTCGATTCGACCGTTGCTATGGAAGATGTTCAACCTTCAGGGTCTGAATTTGTAGCAACCAATGCTACGGGCCCTTAGGCCAACACCAATTTTGGTGGTGCGAGTACAAGTCATACGACTGGTATGCCCGGGACTGTTTTTCATAACAGTATAGGCCAAATGGCTTTTGGCTCCATTTCTGGAGGGGTAGTTCAACGAACTTTGCCTACTGTGATGGCAACACCTCCAGTTACAGTTAATGAGAAATCGAAGAAATTCACCGGAGTGGGCTTTAAACAGTGGCAGCAGAAGATATTCTTCTATCTGACCATGCTCAATTTGACGAAATATTTATCGAAGGTGTGCCCGATAATAAGTCCAGATGAGCAAGATGTCACAACACTCGGTGCGTTGGAGGCTTGGAAGCATGGGGATTTCTTATGCCGAAATTATATCATTAACTGTTTAGTGAATTCTCTTTATAATGTTTATTGTAATATTGAATCTGCTAAACAGTTATGGGAGTCCTTAGAGAAGAAATACAAGACTGAGAACGCTGGAACCAAGAAATTTGTGGTTGCCAAATTCTTGGACTACAAGATGGTGGATTCTAAATCTATCATGAGTCAGGTTCAAGAATTGCAATTAATTCTGAGTGACATCTCTGCTGAGGGAATGATACTTAATGAATCATTCCAAGTGGTGGCTATGATTGAGAAACTGCCTCTAGGTTGGTCAAACTTCAAAAATTATTTGAAGCACAAACGGAAGGAGATGAGCCTTGAAGATCTCATTCTACGCCTCAGAATCGAGGAGGACAATAGAAGGAGTGCGAACCCTTCTTCTGAGCCAAAGGCAAACGTTGTGGAATCTTCCAAATCCAAGCAAGATAGAAAAAGGAAGATGTCTTTTCAAGGAAAAGGCAAGCAGAAGGAACAATTCCAGAAATTCCAAGGGACATATTTTATATGCAACAAGTCTGGCTATCGTGCTAAGGATTGCAAGAAGCGCCCGAAAAAAGTCAAGAACGATGGTGCAGCCCAGCAACTAAATTTGACAGAACATGACAATATTGAGAGATTGTCTGTTGTGGTAATGTCTGAAGCATCTCTAGTGTCGAACACTAATGGCTGGTGGCTAGATACAAAGGTGCCACAAATCACATATGTGCGAGATAAACACATGTTCTCATCTTATGAGAAGGTGAAGAAGATGAGAAGCTTTGTATGGCTAACTCGCATCAGCAAAGATTGCCAGAAGAGGAAAGGTGATCCTGAAGTTTACATCTGGCAAGGAGATTGCCATGCTGAATGTGCTGCATGTACAAGATATTCGGAAAAACCTAATTTCTGGCCCCATACTTGTCAAGAAGTGTTTCAAAGTTGTATTTGAATCTGACAAATTTGTACTTTCGAAAGGAGGGATGTATGTGGGGAAAGGGTACCTATGTAATGACCTGTTTAAAGCCAATGTGGCTGTCATTGATGTAAACTCGAATTATGTGTACCCAAAGACTATTAATAAAGAAAATTCTTCAATTTACACTGTTGTGTCTCCTTATCTATGGCATGGTAGATTAGGACATGTAAACTATGGTACAATGAAGAGAATAACAAACTTGGGGTTAATTCCAAGATTTGAGTTGGATGGCCATTACAAGTGTGAGACTTGTGTTGAGGCCAAATTTGCCAAGAAACCTTTCAAATCCATTGAAAGAACAAGTGAAGTGAACCTCTACAATTAATCCATAGTGATCTATGTGATTTAAAGTTTGTAGAAAGTAGAGGTGGAAAGAAGTATTTCATCACATTTGTGGATGACTGTACTAGATTTTGCTATGTTTATTTACTAACTAGCAAAAATAAGACTATGAGCATGTTTGTCAAGTATAAAAATGAAGTTGAAAACCAACTTGATAAACGAATCAAAATGCTTAGGTCTGATAGAGGAGGAGAATATAGTTCAATCAATTTCAAAGAGTTTTGTGCTAGTTTTGGAATAATTCTCCAAATGACTGCATCTTATACTCCACAACAAAATGGAGTTGTTGAACGATTGAACATGACACTAAAGGAGATGGCTAACGCCATGCTTTTGAGTTTAGGTTTACCTTAGAACTTGTGGGGGGAGGCAGTTTTAACTGCAAATTATATTCTTAATAAAATACTCCACAAAAAGATAGGTAAAACTCCATACGAGTTATGGAATGAAAAGTTACCATCCTACAATTTTCTAAAAGTGTGGGGGTGCATTATGTGATCTATAATGGTAAGTCTAGACACATTCGTCGTAGACACAATACCGTAAGGCAGTTGCTCTCAAATGGAATAATTTCTTTAGACTTTGTAAAGTCAAAGGAAAATATTGCGGATCCGTTGACAAACGGTTTGTCAAAAGAGCATATAAACTGCGCATCGAGGGGAATGGGTTTAAGAGCCTTAACCCAATAAAGAGATTCCAGGGTGGAAACCTAACCTATACGATTGGAGATCCCATGGTCTAGGTTCAATAGGACAACGCAAATTTTGGAAACTCTAGTGTAAGCACTGTCTCCCATTCCTATGATGCAACAGTGCTTTCCTACAGCGTTATTAAGGGTACACTATGCGTTTAATGATTCCTATAACTTGGAATGTAACATCCAAGTAAGATATGGTAGGATATCTTTAATAGGAATGCACCTATATGCATGGAGCTGGCCGACTCTATGAAAATCTTTAAAGGCTAGATTTTCTAAAGCACGCATGAATCCCGAGAGGTTCAGGGCCGAAAGAACGAACACATTCGAGAACCAATCTTGAATTGGAAATACTCTGTGTGAGGTTTATTGTCTAGGCTTACACAAACAACTAGTGATTCAAGGCTTAGTCCATCGACTAGTTAAGTAAGTTCGATAGGCTTTCACTAAAGAAGGTTCAAAGCGAAAGCTACCTATCTTGATGCAGTGTATTTCAACACACATGCTCAGATTCCTTCGAGTCAAAAATGTTTTGTTGATCCATTAATGTGGGGGATTGTTGTAATTATGGTTATAATTATGGTTAATGGATCAACGAAAGCCAATAAATTAAGATACGTTTTTTCTATTCACGTATCTCTTTTGGTTTTATGAATTTCCTAAATTTTTCTGTTCACGTATCTATTGAATTCATGAATTTTCTAGATTCATGTATATTTTAGTTCATGTATTTATTTGAGTACACGAATCTCTTGAATTCACGAGTCTCTAGATTCATAAATCTCTTGGATTCACGTTTCTCTCGATTCATGAATTTCGTGGATACATGCGTCTATTTAATTCATGTATCTCTTCTGTACATGAACTAAAAAGCTCTATAAATATATAGGAGCATAGAGCTTCATAATTGTCTTTCGTTTTTGGTTTTTCCGACTCGATTCCAAAAGGCTTTGATATACTCTTCTACTCTTCTATTTTTCATGAGTGTGCTGGTTCAATTGAACGGTTCGACTGAGTCTATTTGCGTAGTCTTGTAATCCAAACAGGTTCGAGGTGTTGTATCTTGGGAGGCGTAATTCGTGAATCTGCGGAGAAAGACCTTTGGCGAACTAATCGCCTTAAGGAGATTCGGATATCCGTACTTCACCTCCAATTTTATATTCTGATTACAACAAACAGTGTGTATTCTATAGATTATTTTCCAACATACTCAAGTCCAACATGTTCCGAAAGAAGGTTTCATCGTACTATTCATCTAGCATTTCTGATCACTGTTCTGCCAAAACAACATCTTCATATGACTTACATAAGTAATATATTCTACAAAAGGAAGAGGCAGAAGATCTCACTCAAAAACCTACTTGCATATGAACTCCAAGCTGTCACTCATTGAGGAGAGACTTATTGGGAAGCTCTTGCTTATGGAACTATGTTATGTTATGTTACAAGTGACCTCAGAACTTATACTGGCACCTTGGGCTATATCTGGGTTTAAGATTCCCAAGGTTTTCCAATTATGTTCCTAAGTGATTTGACCCAAGGCTCTCATGGCTCTGGCTTGATCTTCTTGCTGTCGGTGACTTCTGCCTTCCCGTCGCCGTCCTTCTCAACGACCACGCGGACCAACTTGCATGGTTCCGCGTCCTCCAGCATCTGAACCACGCTCCTCATCGTGGGCCTCAGGTTCGGGAGTTTCGTCGTGCAGAGGATGGCAATCCTCAACACGTTGATGGCCTCTTCCTTGTACGGCTCCGGGATTCTCGAGTCCACGATGCCAAACACGTCTTGCCTCGTCTTCAACTTGCTCGAGACCCAGTTCACTATGTCCCTGTTCTCCCCATACTCCGGTTCGATCGGCTTCTTTCCCGTCACAAGCTCCATTAGCACCACCCCGAAGCTGTAGACGTCGCTCTTCTCATTCACCTTGTACGTGTAACCATATTCTGCAAGATTCAAAACAGTCTCAACGGTTAAAAATCGAAACTGGAATCACAACTAGTTCTATAGAATTTCAGTAATTAACCATTCCTAGTTCAAATTTCTTATCTCTGCACATTCTTGATTAGATCAAGATCTACTGAAAAGATGAATAAGAATGACATTTTCTTACCAGGAGCAATGTAACCATGTGTTCCTGCAATAACATGAGTTGAATCCTTGCTGCTATTGGCCTGAACGATCTTGGCAAGCCCAAAATCAGCAATCCTAGGCTTCAAGAACTCGTCCAGCAAAATGTTACTGGACTTCACATCCCTGTGAATCACCGGCCTCTCGCACCCGTGATGCAGGTACCCCAATCCCCTGGCCGCTCCGACAGCTATCTCGTACCTTGTCTCCCAGTCAAGCTCCGTCTTCCGGCACGTGTGGAGCTGGTCCCACAAGCTCCCGTTTGGCATGTACTCGTAGACCAGCAAGCTTGAGTCCTCGCTCGTGATACTGCAGTACAGTTTTACCACGTTCACGTGCCTGATTGAGCTCAGGGTCTCCACCTCGGCGTCGAATTCCCCCGACTTCTCACTCCGCTTCCTGAGCATCGGGCTCGTGGTCCGGCTCTTCCTCCACCCTCCTCCCCTGCCGCTGCCAGAGTCCGTATTCCAAATGTGCTTGACAGCGAGTTCTATGCCGTTGTTGAGCACAACTCTGTAGACGTTCCCCGAAGCGCCCTTTCCTATGAGATTCTCTTCCTTGATGGCATCAAGTATGTCATCCTCAGTAAAGGTCAGCACTTGGAATGACTTTACATTCCAAGATTCTTCCTTTAGCGACCTTTCTTGATCCTTTTCCCTCTTATATACACGGACATAGCAAGCAAGGGACAGTGATAGGAGAACCACGACTACAACGAGGCAGATTATGAGGGTTCGGATATCCTTGGACATGCCGGTTTCCGGCAAGCATCGCCGGAAGGAGTTGATGGTGGAGCTGCAGAGTCCAGGGTTGCCAGAGAAGCTGCCGTTGTAAGCTTCGATCGATAGAGACAGGGGAATCTGACCAGTTAACTGGTTGTTCGACAGATCAAGAAAGCTCAATTTCAAAGAGGATAGGCTCGAGGGAATTTGACCAGAGAGATGGTTATCCGATAGATCAAGGGAGTTGAGTACTGGTATAGACCCGAGAGACGGTGGGATTTTGCCGGAAAGCGAATTGTTAGCCATGTCAAGGTCACTGAGTGAGCCACACGAGCCTAACGAATCCGGTATGGAGCCAGAGAACATATTGTTCTGCATGTGAAGGCTGCTCAGATGTTTCAGGTCACCGATTTTCGACGGAATTCTCCCCGAGAATTGATTGTCGCTCAAATCAATTGCGACCAAAGATTCAACCTTCGAGATTTCCTCCGGTAATTCTCCCGATAGGCGGTTTTTGTGAATGAACAACTGCCCCAGAGACTTTGCATTTCCGATGTCAGATGTGATAGGACCATCGAGCTGATTCATGGCGACATCAATGATGTTCAAATTGGGCAAGCCCCAGATGCCGCCAGGCACGGTGCCGGAGAGTGAGTTGTTGCTGACGCGGAACCGAGTCAGCGTCGAGCAATTCGCATAAGTCGCAGGGATTTCCCCAGTCAGCCTGTTCTGCAGCACAAGGAGCTCCTTCATGGTCCCCCGCTTGCACATATCTGGCGGAATCGACCCTGTCAAGAGATTGTCCGACACGTCGATGAAATCGAACTCCGCCCATGAGCCAAGCTTTTCGGGCAGGGGGCCGGTCAATCTATTCGTGTACAGCGACAAATTCACAAGCCGCTCAAACTCGCCGAACTCGGCTGGGATTTGGCCCTGAAAATTATTCATGAATAGCTGCAGAGTCACCAAGTTCCTCAAGAATCTCACTTCAGACAAATCGCCTTCCAGATTATTCTGGGAAGCGTCGAAATTCTCGAGCTTCGTCAAGTTCCTCAACCCGACTGGAAGCTTTCCCGTCAACCGGTTTCCGTACAGCTCGAGCTGCCACAGGTTGGTCAAGTTCCCAATCTCCGCTGGAATTTCGCCGGTGATGTTGTTGGTTGAGAGCTCCAAATTGATGAGCTTGTTGAGCCTCCCTATGCCGAGCGGGATTTCGCCCTGGATGTTGCAATTCGCCATGTAGAGCCACTCCAACTCGTGAAGATCAAGAACTTCTGCGGGAAACTGAGTGCCGTCGAAGGGGTTGTCACCGACGCTCAAGTAGACCAAGTTGGTCGTGTTCTTGAGCGAGCTCCACGGGAACGTCCCGTTGAGATTGCTTCCGTTCACGTAGAGATATCGCAGCTCGGCGAGGGCGGGTATCTCCGGGAAGGCGCCGGCGAAGAAATTGTTGCCGAGGTCCAAGTACTGCAGCTTCACGCAGTTGTTGAGGCCCTCGGAGATGGGTCCATGAAGCGAGTTGCTGCCAAACGCCAGCCTCTCCAGGGACGGCAACGTGCAGATGGAGTCCAGGGGGAGGACGCCGCTCAGCTGCTGGCCGGAGAGGTCGATGGAGACGACGGAGCCGGCGGCATCGCAGGCGACGCCAGTGAAGTTGCAGGGGGCCTGGTCGGCGTCCACGAAGAGAACACGTCCGGGCTGGCGGACTGGAGCGCGCCGGATAGGTCGAGCAGGGTCTGGCGCTGGTCGGATCTGGCGGGAGAGAAGAGATAGAGGAAGCAGAGGAGGAGGGGCAGGGGAGCGAGGTAGGCGACGGACATGGCGGCGGCCGGAGGAGGGGAGGTGGGGAGGAGGAGGAGGAGGAGGAGGGGAGGCTCGTCCGGTCCGGCGGGGGCGGCGGCGGCGGCGGCGGAGTGGCGATTCTCTGTCGAAGGGAAGTGTGGAACGAAATCAAAGTCAAGCGGCCATTTTTAAGTGCTGGCGAGGGGGGGGGGACCTTTTCGCACAGTAGCATCGCGCATGATTGATCGATCGATCGATCGATCGATCTTATCGTGCGTTGGCTTTTCCCACCGTCGGCCCGTTCATTCACGACGGTTAAAAACAGCAGGTGAAAGCGCGCGCGAGATACTCTCCCCGTATCCTGTTTCCGGGGCCAACGAACCACGCTACGGTTCTCGTCCCCTACTCAAAAACGTTTTACATTTACATCAATAATTTTTGGAAGAACTGCTTTCCAATTGTCAACGGCTACGTGTGCAATTCATAGAAATTACCATCCCTCGCGATAAATGGGGTACTAACAATCCCAGTATGATTAGGATATTTTTAAATATAGAAATAATCAAAATATTCCTTATTCACTTTTTGTATCTCTCAAGATTGTGCAGACCTCTCCATTTAGCAATACATATCTTAATGGCTATAAGTCATAAAGCCTATGAATAAGCTTACGTATTCTTCATTGTTAAACATGAGATTATACCAGAAATCCCCTATCTTTCTTTTCTAACTTTATAATTAACTTTATTGATTCGCGTTGTTGTCGAGATCTCATACCATCCCATTTACAGGGCTAATGATTGATTCACCATGAGAATCCGTTGGTTCAATAATAAATGGGATAAATGTACCTCACCATGTGATCAATCATTTAAAAGAGAATATCCACTAAATGTCCTTCGCATACATATCGTCATTTATCAATAAATGGTCACGACATATCAAACATTCTCTCCCCTTTCAAATAAAAATTAATTCAAATTAGGTTTGGAATCCAAGGCGAGAAGATTTCCTTGTCAAGCTCCGACCGTAGTTACAAAATAAAGAGAGCTACTAATCAAAATGCCGAAAGACCAACAAAAAGTAAAAGAAAATCAAGTCCGTGCCAAGCTTGCATTTTGATAACACAATAGACTCCCTTATCTTTTTGGCTACTGGTTCAAGCGGAGCAATGATAAAATCGTACCACTTGTCCAAAGTCGAAGTGTACAGCGTTTTTGTCCTGTAGTTGATTTGGGTCCAGGGAGGACATGCGCTGTTGTTGGAAGCTTCCTTCGGTAATTTATAGTGCGCGCACGGTTCCGCCTCATCGGCACCGTCCACGCGTCCGCTTTCCACGATATTCTTTTATGGGGCTGGAGATATATCCTGACCTTTTCTCTTTCTTTTTAATCCTTATTTTCCGGTTATAAAAGTTCGATTTAAATTATCACGGCGGTGGAAATTCCGGTCTTATTTGTTTCTTTACCACAATTGCTTAGTCCTCTCCTCCACCCGTGACCATACCCGTTAGGTACAAGTGGCAACATCTGTAATTTATGTTTGTATTTTCTTGGTCTAACAATTTCCGTATCGAGTCGATCGCATGGAAAATATAGTCTAGTAATTGAAATTTACACATGACCCTAAAATTATATATTTTTTAAAGTTTTATGGGTTTTTTTTTTTTCATTTTTCTTTGAGAACACAATGAGCTTTAGAGGATCAAATAGGTTTTTTTGTTTATGGTGGTTATCGGAATAAAAAAAATACGGCGGATAAAAGCATTAATTAATGCCGTGCTGGGCATGAAATTATTGGAGCCCAACGATGGTGAACGAGGGAAGCGTTTCGTCTTATGATTCACAAAGACCCCAAAAGCGGACGTGGCCCACGTCATCATTTTGGGGGAGGAAATGGACGCAATCGATTTCAGACCCCATAATCAATGGTCGGTCCATCGACTCAAACCAAGGCATACGTTTCCTAGGTTAACACCACAACAAAAATTTCCCAATTTTATCCATCAAAAATTCTAAATTTACTCAGTATGACATTTTTTATGATATTTATGCTTTTCTTTTCGATACGACAATCATTTGTGTCATGAAAGAAAATTAGTGGAGAAGGTATTAATGTAGCTATAAAATCAAAAAAGAAAAAGAAAAAGAAAACCTCTTTTATCTCTTTGAATCTTGTTATTCTTCATAAGCACCGATGCCTTCTCTTTTCTTTCCTTAATCTCCACTTATATGTACAATTCGCTTGATATGTTCTCGGATTGGACATGTCATGAAATTAACTTGCACATTATAGACTCTCACTTTGGACATTCAGTCAATTCTCACATTTAGCACACCAGCATAGTGATGGATGCTTCAACTACTGCTCAAAAGCGGGCGAGTGCTCGCACCATGCATCATAATTACAGATTAGTGGGTCTTCCTAGTGCCGGGATTTAAGACTATTGGAGGTTCTAATCCAGATCGAAAAGATAAAAAGAGGGCATATTCATGAATCTAGAAAGTGCATCAAGAGATTTGTGCACCTCTGAAAAGAGGAAAGACGTGGGAGCTTTTTTTTCAACATAATTAAAATATTAGAGTGTTGATAGCAAAAGCTCGATGATGGCCCAAAAAATAGCTTTGGCGGCATCGATAATGCTCCATTAGAACGCACACATATATTAAAAATAATATATGTATCTATATATACATATATTATATTTGGGTCGACGGTGAAGGAGACGGCGAAGCATGGGAACGTCCCAGCCGCCGACGTTGACTAGAATAAGAGCCACACGATGCAGGAGCACGTGAATAATGCCGCGAAGAGACATTTGTCCCCGGCTCCCGACAGGATCGCGTAGTGCGCAAACGCCCGTCCCGATCGCAGTGGTTGATTTCTGCGAATTCGATCGGCTAATGATCCTTTAATGTAATCCTTCTAGGAAGAGCTGTTATAATTACGTGTTAAGCCTTTATAATTCTTTTTGGGTCTGGTACGAGAGCTGAAATTGTCAAGGAAATGCCGTGCCGATTATTGCTAAAAGTGATTTGCCGGAATGATGCCTTTGGTTCGAGTTGGATACTTGGGTAGCATTGAGTCTCGCCGACATGTAATTGGTACATGAGGTAGGACAAGATTTCCCCGTCATGTCCCCGCATCAAAGAAATGTGAACATGAATCTTATGCCCTCGTCTCTGTGTTTCTTACTTTTTCCCCCTTTTGTATGTTCTCCCTTTTTGCCCCGCGGTGACTGAACATTAAAATGTTTATCTCATTCGATTTCTCTCTCCATCGAGTTTTTGTGTCGTTTATTTTTTTTTTTTCCCACTCCAAATTCATCCTTAATGACATGCCATTTGTTATGTTCCGTATTATTATGTCCTCCGCGTGACGATAAGAGACCACATTTCCCCTTTTTATGCTCTAGATTAAATACTTAAAGAGATTAGGATCGAATGCTCGAGAATGTCGACCGAATACTTGGACATTTTTTTGGTGTCAATAAAAGCCTTTTTAGACATAGGGAAAGAAACTAACATTCAATAAAAGGACTAGTGGGCTAGAATCGAATAGCCATCCCGACCTCCAAATATAAGAACCAGAATTCTTGTTCCATTTCATTCTTTTTTTTATATTGAAAACGATCATTTGTATCGTTCAACACACGTTCACGAGACTTAAAAAAGTATCATCAAAGTGCGTAGTAATGATGGCACACGGAGTTGCCTCTTTAAAACTTTATCTTATCTTATCATATCTGTTTGCATAAAGTCCAAGGAAATTGACTTGACCAGTTAAAAAGCGGCAGTTTCTCACCACATACGTCATGCCTACTTCGTAGGTGCGTAGAAAAATCAAGGGGGACGGGACCCGTTTCTTGGTCGAACAGACAAAGTAATGAACGAGGGCGGACTAAAGAGCGAGTGGGGAGTACCCTCGCTTTTTAAAACTGCTCAAAACAATATATGCACGGACTCTCATTTGAGAGACTCGCCTTTAGGCTTTTTGTCTAATAGGGCTGGCCATTTGTATCGACCCATTGTACTCGTATTTGTAACCGTGTCAAGTCATATTACTGAAAAATGTAACATATGAAACACCTGAGCATGTTGAATTCATGCCACTTTCGAGTTTGCCGAATAATCGTATTGAAACGTGTTATCCTTACAAGTTAATGTGAGATTTTGACGTGACCGACAATACCGACATGTCATTATGGACACGTTGACGGGGTGAAATTGTGTCATTTCTAGTGAACGAAATAATGTTGTTATTGAGTCTTCTGAATCAAAAAGTCATCCACTTTTGGCAGGAAAAGAGAGAAAAAATGAGCAGCCCCAAATTGAAAGAGTTACGTTTCTTAAACCGAGTTCTTTTTTGGCCCAAATTAAAAATTAGTGTTTCCAATCAACAATTATTGTTGTATATGTTCATGCATCTTTTGGCATTTGGCTAGATCAATTTAAGGACATTTTTTTTCTAGCCGTTAACTCAAAATTTGGCTTGCATCTCAATTTATGAGATTAGTAAGATATTTCATGTCTCTCGAGAGTCAGGGATTTGTTTGTCTAAGATGGACTTTTGTTATAGAGAAAAGGAAAAGGAGGATTGAAACTTGAAATGGCCAAATCGGGAACCAGGATCTCTCTTTTAGGCGGACTAAGGTGGGAGATGGGGGGGAAAACCGAAGGTAAAGGAGTTCAATTTGATCGAAATTTGAGGGAAATAAAGTACATAACAAGGCGGTACCTCCATAAAACATATACCGGTCCTCCAAAAGATAATATGACTTCGAGTTAGGCAATTTGGCTTTTCTCCAAGGCATCCAACAAGTGATCTTGGAGAAGGACCATAAGACTAGTTTTGGCAGTCTACACACTTCTATTTAGAGAAAAAGGTATAATGTGACGCTTATATTACTTGATATATTATGCCGCCATTTCATTAAAATGAAGGATAGTCTACTTATATAATTCAAAAATTAACTTCAATCATATCCAAATTGCTTCATAAATTGATGGCAACATCTCATAGGACATTCTTTTCCATGATTCCCCCTTGATTAATATGGAGAAATTACTTAAGAACCATTTATCTAGTAAAGAACCAACGATTTTAAATATATATATATATATATATTTTCCTTTAATATAGTTGGTCAGCAAACAATCTTTCATCATCAATAATAATGCCTGCCTCGATATTTTTTTTTCCTTTCATTTATTTTTTGTATGTTATATAAATAATTCTTTAGAAAAATATATCCCAGATTGTTGATTTTCTTATAGAACAAAAGTACCCCGGACTACATTCGTCCAAGAAAGACCTCATGAACAGTTGAATGACCTATACTTATTTTGTTTCGGCTACAAGGACTTTGTAAACTAATCAAATGGAGCCAAAATTTCACACCACATGATCAAGCATCCCGCAACACGCATCACACCGTCGCAACTAAAGATTCAAAATGAAATCTCAAGTCATAATATACTCAAGGTGGGGTCCCTTGAATTAAGCCTTTTCACACTGTTAAATAATAAATTATCGTTTTCGACCAAAAAATAATAATAATAAATTATGGTTTTCGACCAAACAATAATAAATTATGGTCGGTTCACAAAAAGATTTCATATATTTTGTTGGGCCCATAAGGGACAAATCAAATCGATCGAAGTTGTAACTTGGAAGAGTGGGGCGAGCAA
The DNA here is from genome assembly GCA_014182365.1 of Eucalyptus tenuipes. Lineage (NCBI taxonomy): Eukaryota > Viridiplantae > Streptophyta > Magnoliopsida > Myrtales > Myrtaceae > Eucalyptus > Eucalyptus tenuipes. Next base: position 3,016,288 of record CM024542.1, read on the forward strand.
ACGAATTAGGCACGGCTAATGCGAGATTATTGACGGGCTTAATCTTTGTCAGCAGAGACATAATAGGAATATAAAGACAATGGTCAGCAACTCCATGATGAGAAAACGCCAACCGACCAAATCCGATGGATAAGAAATGTAGGATCCACGTAAAAACCGTGGAAAACCGAAGAATCCGTTAGCTGCGGGGACATCGTCTTTTCTGTCCCTGGTTTTCTGAACACGACTAAGAACAGTTTGGTTTTGGAGGCTTCCTAGATTACTACAGTTAACCCAAGCTAGCATCAGTCATTTCAATCTGCTTGCGCATCGCACAGCAGTTCAGTTTGAATGAACGTGATATTTCAATAACGTCGCGTGACGTTTGAACACAGCGATGTTGAATATGCAGAGTACACGATTCTTTCTTCTTCTTCTTTTTCACTAACACTGCGTTATGTAACAGTGTAATATCGGGTGGATTTATGTTCAGCATAGAACACGCGTTTACTATGTATGTTACGACTCGAAAAATTCAGAAATGATAAGTTATTAGAAGCATATAAACATCCCTAAGTATATCACTACGTGTCCTGAATTCACGCAGGTAATGTATTAGCTCACTTAAGATTAGATGTGCCTACAAGTTATGTAGATACGTTAACAACTTCCGCACAATTTATATGTAATTTCTGTATAATTACATTGATTCGTCTATGATAGGAATCTTGTTGAACTTAAATCAAACGCGCTTCAGTATGTCACATGACTCGGTTTTCCATGTGCGTGAAGTGTAGATAGGTTTTACCACAAATTATCATTTATCAAGTATAAACCTAACCTTTCTTTCATCTTTTTTCTTAAAAAGGTTATAACTAGAGATGAGCACCGCTCCTAGGTTGAATTGGAAATCGGCCCGAATGGCCTAGTTTTGGATGTTTCCACAAGAATCGATCCAGTGGAAAGTAGGATTAGACTAATAGAACCGGCCCTAAGCATTTTTTTTTTTTTTAATTTTATTCTACTTTAGACTTTGAGTATGCTCACTATAATACAAATATTTCGAACTTTTTTTTTTGTATCCCCGAAAATCATAAATTTGCTCATTATGATACAAATATCTACCTCTTTTTTGTGTCACTCTAAACTTATACTAATGTGATAAATATAACTTAAATGGAATTGAAATAGAATGTATATATTTTCATGACACAAAAATAAAGTTGGGAGCATATGTATCACAATTAGCATAGTTTGAGATTTTTCATGGCAAAAAAAATTTGTAGTATTTTTATAACAATGAATATAATTTGGAGCTTTTCACGGTGTTTACCTTTAGACTTTCTTTCTAGAAATAGTTATTTCCTTACAGTAAATGGAAGGTGAAAAAAAAAAAGTAAAACAAAACCAGTTGTCGGTCGACCTTTGAATCGGCCCGAAGTGATTGATCTGATCCGAGTCTGTTCCACGGCTAGCTCCTGCCCGATTCGATTTCAGATCCAGAATAGGAACCGACATCGCTCCGAGATGGATCATCCTTGACTATAACATTCACGCGTGATATGGATTGCGAATACCGCCTTTATTTTTCGCAATAGCATCTGAAACTAGCATTTTTGATGTGACGTTTAAGGGATCCTTTCATTGGCTATGACCATCCACCTAACCTTCCGGGGCACGCATGAAACGTGTCGAGCTAATTCGATGCCCCTGATGGAGCGAGACATGATCCTCTGCTGTAATAATCTTCAAATGTTCCTGCGAATCGGATGGAATGGCCACTAAAAAAAAATGCCATTGATTCTCATTCCTTCCTTGTGAATTTTCCTTAGCTTGGATACTTTGCATAGAAATGACAAAACACACGTCATTGTGACAAATCAATGGAATCAATTCCAATCGATCCAGTGTGAACCACATGGAAAAATTATGTAGAGAAAAGCGTCACATAACGAATATAAGAGCCAAACCATGTACATAATAGAAAATGGGAATATCTTTCAAGTCCGACTAAGTATATATAATCTATGCCGATGTCATGAAGAGAGCCTTTTACCTTTTGAGGTTGAAAATTATTAAAGAGAGTAATTCTATGTGCTGCACATTGGATCAAACCACGAGCTTGGCCCTTCTAGAATGCAAAATAAACTAAGCTTAGTTGGACAATTATTGAACTTGATGGCCCTAGGAGCAGACAATCGCTAATAGACTTGTCACTTGTGGAGGAAAAGCAATGTTCGGAAAGCTAATTATGATATTCTGCGTGGGTTTCATTTCCACTGGAATAAAGAAGACCATCATCCACCTTTGACCAAAGCAAACTTCGCTGGATTGCGATGCGCTCCCAGTTTATTCATTGACCAACACATAAAAGCAAGCAAACATGATAATTTGCTTCATGTTACATTCAAATGTTACTCAAGACTCGAGACTAATTTTTCCGCATAAGCTTAAACCCCACCTCCATATTCAATTAAAGGCGGACTATTTATGTCAGGATTGGAGAATTTACAAAAAATAGATTGCTTTCATATATAACAGATCTGACATGATTATCTTGAAGAAGAATTGAATCCGAGATCTCGAGTTTTTTATTAACACGCAAGATATCGAGTTTAATGCATAAATATATGTGTAACAATAAAGTCCTCCTTTAAGGTTAAATTTTGGGTTCATGAAACATCTTTATATTGTGATAGAGTTGATAGCTAGAACTTGTAAAAACTAGACTAGATCCCTAGAAGTTAATTATTGCAACTGGCACTAATTTAAGCAGAGCTTAATCTTCTGCCCTTATGTGGTGGAATAGTTGTCATGGCCTGGCTGACTACCGGACCCCAATTGTTTATCTCTTTATGCTTGTCATGTTCAAATGGCGATGCTAATTTTCAAACCATGACCGAATAAAGAAAGACGTTCTTTATGAATCAAGTCACCACATCCTTAGACAAATGAATCTATCCGAAATGTTAAATACTCATTGCATGATTATTCATTGGCCAAATACCCAAAAAAAAAAAAGTACAACCTGTTACCACCACGACGAATTGAAAACAAACTTTCGAATATTTAAAGAAAAAAAAAAAAAACACACAACTTGTTAGCATTCGACAAAATTAACACCATTTTTCGAATTTGAAATGAAACACCATTATTTATCATTGCCGCAAATTTAACGTGATATTTCAAATTTAAAAAAAGACACACAACCTTCTACAGCTGTAACAAAATAAGCAGTATCTAGTATTTTGTAAATTCTCGTTGTTATCTTGCCACATGTTAATCTACCTTATTCTCACCGTGTCAAAAATTAGTAACGGGTAGTAACGGTATATTCTCAACCCCAAATACAATTCGTTTTCATCTCAAAATCGACTTTATAGTGTCTCTCTAAATCAACACCAAAATCACATCACTTTCTTGAAAAGTATAATAGTGGTAAAATTTTGATTTTTTCACTTTATGTTTGAGGGTCTTGTTAAATTTGTCACAACGACAAAATGATGCCTCCCCTTCCACCACCTTCCCCCTTCTCTTATTTGACCTTGTGGGTCTAATCGTCGTGACAAAAACTAGCAAATAAAACATCATCACATGAATTTGGTAAAGAGACCGAAGAAGCGCAAAAGAGAGAAGCCAAATTCGATTTTCTTCAACGGCTAGTTAAACTTAAATTTCTTGTCTTTAGTTGATTTCATTTGTAGATTTCCTCATTCCCTTTCTCAAACAAACTTCCATTGCCATGTAAACTCTACATTGCGGTTTTGTTATGTAAAATGGAATGCTGAATCTCTTTAACGAAAATGACTTTCCTCCTGAAATTCATAAAATTGGACCTCGAAGAAACAAAAAAAAAAAAAAAAAAAGAGAAAAAGGAGGAAGATGAAATCGACATGTTTCGGGGGACTGATCTTTCCTTAGTGGAGGGGACAATCTCTCCGCACGTTGTAAAGATCAGCTCGCATTACCAAAGGAATCATTCGCTTTTTAGACAAATGCTCTCGATTGTCTTTTTGAACACACCGAGCCAAAAGGACAGCGATAAAACTTGCTTTTGAGGAGGCTGTTTGAGAGAGAGAGAGATGGCTTTGGCTTTCAGCCTCTCCACGGAGCCAAAAAAGATGACGTAATAAAGTGCCCACTTTCCTAATTTTTTTTATTTGTCGTGCATTATTTATTTCTTTTAGAAAAGGACATAGTGTTGGTGCTTCTTGCGTCACATATCCATCATTGACCGGTCTTTGTTATGTATGATTTCACTTTTAACTTCCTGCATTGCTGGCCCTACCGCCCGGGGTCCTCTCACGTTGACCGTCGCTTTTCATCAACTTTCACTTCTACTCAACAGATGACTGATGAGTGATTATAGATGTAGCATTTTACATGCGTATAGTATCAATTTTTGCTTTTATTGAAGTTAGGTGTTTGGATTTTGTTGATTGGTGCTTTTGTGGTGCTTAGGATAGGAGCAACGAACTCCAAAACTAAAGATTGGTGCACTTATATTTAGGCAGCTATTTTCGATTTACTTTAGAATCTAACATCCTATTTCATCAAGAAGTAATCCTTAAACTCCTCCTAATGAGACTATTTTGCCGAGATAATGTTTCGTCGTGTTTTCCTTCATTCATGAAAGCTTTTGATTGGTCGACTATAAAAATAAGCACGGCTCTTATTTATTTTAAGCTAGATGGACATGTTCCTTACTTGCCACCATTAATCATACACATGGTTGAAAGAAAACACAATTTTTTGTCAAATGTTACAGAGATAGATTATTTGATTCAAGCCAACGATCCATCTCTCTACATTCTTCTTTCTCTTCTTATTTCCATGCTGCCTTCTAAATGTTCTTGAATAAAATTCACATTCTGGTTTGATCCCATGGAAATAATGCTCGATCTAGATAGATTGAGGGAAATCCCACTCTTGAAAGTTTAAAATGGGACTTCCCTTTCCCGATTGCAGGACTATGAGCCAAACAAGACGTAAAGGACACGGATACTATTCTTTGTTGATTTTAAAAATGTATCTGTCAGTGCCTTAAACGAGATTATCGAGACCCTCTTTCATCATATGAAAGAGAATGGGAAAGAAAGAAGTGATAAATACGATGCTAATTGGTGGTTGATCCCGTATATGATGAACAAGAGGAGATGAATCACGAGTTTCTACACAATCAAGAAAAAATGAGAGAGTCTGTAAACTCTCAATTTCACGTGAATCAACTCCATTTTCAGCCTAACTCGAGTTAAGAAAATGAAAAATTTTAACCCTACTATCCAAAAGATAGAAAGGGGGAACCAAATGAAATCTACTTCCCTCTTTTTCACTCAACCTCTTGTGTTCATGGGGCTTCCCGAGAGGATTAGAAGCAATGCTAAACATATCTAGTTAATCTTACTTGTTATTTACTAACACGATTTAAGTAGCCTCTCTCTTCTTCTTTTTTCGACTTATATTCTTTATCAAATGCTTCAAGACAGTATCTCACTCGAAAATACAAAACATCCGAAGAGAGAGTAAGAGCAAAAAACAAGAAGCGCTCTATAAACCGGCACATCCCACAATGGTATGTGAAAGGATGATATGCTCTCCCACAAGAAAAAGTCGCAACCTTTGGATGGCTTCCCAAGAACATCATTTGTGCTTCGAGTCCAAATAGCTTTTCTTTTTCCGCTTTTCTTCTTAAATAATTTTGAGAAAGAATAACTAGGAAGCCTTTTTAGACATGGAGGAAAAAACTAGATGTCCGATAAAAGGAATGGAGGATCAGAATCGAATTGCCATCCCGACCTCCAAATAAGGAACTGGAATTTTCGTTCCATTGCTTTCTTTCTTATCTTGGGAACACTGGTTGCATGGTCCAATGCCCATTGACAAGACTAAAGACATCTTCGCCGAGGCACGTAGGAGTGGCCGACATAGTAGTTGCATCTTTAACTTCCATCTTATCAGTTTGCATAAAGTCCAGGCAATTTGACTTGACCAGTGAAAGGATGTAGTTTCTTTTTAATTTGATTAGTTAAGTAAAAAGACGTTCATGAGAAGAAAAAAAATTTAAGCAAAAAGAGGTAGAAAAATCAAAAGGAAGGGACCCATTTCTTAGTCAAAGAAACAGAGTGGAGAAAGAGGACGGTCCAGGGCACCGTTCTCAATCATTGCATGCAATTACTTCTCCTCCGGTGTCTTATATATATATATATATATATATTAATTTTTTAATTCACCGTCCATTAAGTCTGGCCATTTGTATTCACCAATCATATTGGGATTTGTAATCATGTCAGATTGTGTCATTGAGAGACACTATGTGTAAAATTTATGCATGTTAAATTCATGTTACTTCCGAGCTTGCCAAATAATCGCATTAAAACCTATAAATTCTTATTATGAACTGTAGGCTCATATTTCGGATCATAACCGTCTATGCAAGCTAATGTAAGGATTTGATTTGGAACATGTCACAATAAACATATTAACAAGGCAAAATGGTGGAATTTCTAGTGAACAAAACAATGTTGTTTGGGAGTAATCTAAATCAACTATTCATCTATTTCTAGGCAACCAGAGAGAGGAAAAAACGAGCAGCCCCAAATTGAAAGAGTTAACTTTCTCAATCTTTTTGGCCCAAATAAAAAAGTAGTGTTCCAAATCGATAATTTCGAGCGACTTCATTAGTTTACATCAACCAAAAATTCAATTGTATGTATTTTTATCAAACATATATGTTCATGCCTTTTTTTTGGCATTGCGAGGATGGAGATTTTCCTTTTCAGTCGGTCATTTTCAGTTTTCCATAGTAATTTCATACTAATTCAAAAAACAAGGAGTTATACTACAAGTATTAAAGAAAACCCTGCCCAACACAATTTCCGCTAAATGAAATTGTGAAAAAAAGAAAAAAGCTTCAATGATTCAAATATATCCTTTTCTTTTATAGCCACCAACTCAAAATTCGGCTCCTGTCTTAATCTAAGAAATTAGTAGGATATTTCATATCTCAAAAGCCGGGTATTTTTCCATGACTTTTGTCATTAACAAAAAGGAAAGGATGACTGATACCTTAAAATGGCCAATGGAGAACACAACAAGGTGGTACCTCCACATTTTCCGATTGTTCAAAATTATCATTCAACACTTACACCACGTAACATATTGCGCCGCCATTGAAACAATGGAGATATTAAGGCCATCGCCGACTATGCAGAAAACATAAAAGGTTAGGTGGGACTTTTGGAAAAAATTTCAATCAACTTGTCCTCAGATAGTGAAATATCTAGTTATAGCTGCTCATTGGCTAGAACTCAAAGAGATATTAAGGAGTTTTCAATTGATTCCATAAGTCAGATAATCAGGTTGACACGTTTCATTTAGCCAAACATGCTGGACGGATTGAACGCGAACGCCTCCCCTTTATTAATCCCGTCAAGTAGGCTTGACACTACTACGGCACCAAAGGTACAATCAATACAAAATTCAGACCCGTCGACCAAAATAATAATAACAATGACAACGATAATAAAGTAAAAATCAAACTCGCAAACTTTGTATCATGTTTGACCTATGTTTTTATTTTGTCTCGTCGGGAATTACCACGCAACACTTACTTCTATCAGGTTTGTAAACCGAACTACAAATCCATGATAAATCATCTCTAAAATGAAACCGTTCTAGGATATGAAAATTAGGGACATTAACGGCGATTTTTGGTCGGATGACCAATGGGGATAGATTTAGGATTATAGTAAATGTTGGTGATTTTTCTCGTTGGCAAAATCGGGGGTATATTTATGATTGGATTTGAAGTGTGGGGTCTTTTATTAGATAAAGAAAAGTTCATGGCAGATTTGGACTGGACTTAAAGTTTGGGGGCTTTTTCTAGATAAAAAAAAAGTTCGGGATAAAATTATAACTAAACCAAAAGTTGGTTTTTTTTTAAAAAAAAGGAAGTAGGCCATCTGAATGTTAAGGATAATAGATTAATGAAACCCACCTAATTTTGATTCATTTTGGTCGTAAGTTTGTCTTATTCGTAGTCTTAATTAATCGAGGACATTTATTCTCCATCTACCTTTTGGGAGGTGGGGGTCACATTCGTAGGTAGAAATATAAGATCCTTTGTCGGAAGCACTTGAAACATACTAGTACATCCACCCCATTAATAAAGCTTGCCCTAATCGGAAAAATCAACAATTATTAAAATTGCCACCTTTTTTTTTTCTTTTTGCAGGAAAAGAAAAAGTTGCCAAAATGAAAGCACCGCAAGGTCCAATGAATAATTCATAACAAAGGAGCTCAAAGTTTCGCCCCATTGTCAAAAATGACTGCTCAATTTTTGGTCGAAAAATTAAATATTGACTTATGATATTGGTGATCACATTGCAATGGAATTTTTTTTTTTAATAATCACCTTCCGCGCATATAGAGAAATTATTAATGGTCCATTCATTTCGCAAAAAATCAACAATTTGAAAAAATATATATTTATCCAAATATAATTGTTCATATCACTTAGAAAAATTAGCTAATGGAAATTTGTTCTCTTCGTCAACAAAAATATATATGCCGACATATTTTTTTGGTGATGAAAATATTTTTTTTCTTCATTCATTTTGTAAGTGATGCAAATAATCATTTAAAAGAACATTTTTTTAATAATAATCTTCTACCTAATAGATGCACGCGTGATTACATCCGCGCATGAAAAACCTCATGAACAATGAAATGAGTCACGATAAAAAGAAATTAAGAAAATTATTGGAAAGGAAATATACTGGTAGCTTGACAACACATGATGAAGTATCCTACAACATGCATCATTGCATTGTTGCTGGAGAAAATTATTTTGGCTAAAAATGGCGCACATGACAAAATTTCTTGAACAAAAATTAATTTCTGGTGACAAATTGATTTTTCAATTTCTATTCTTTAGACGAGTTTCGAGTAAAGAAACACATTAAATAACAACTCAAAATTTCTGTTTTTGGAACAAAAATTTGTTAAATTACAAAAGAAAATTTCTATTTCTAGGGGTGGCGGTCGTGGCCGGCATCTGACATCCCACGAGTAGTGACGGAAATAAACAATGAGAAGAGTTTTGATTTCTCACTTTTATTCCAGAAATAAAAAAAAATAAAATTTTTAGCTTTTGATTTTTTCTCCAAATCTATTTTTGGAATATAAATATACTCCAAAAATAGAAAAATGAAATTGCGTTACCAAACGGATTTTTATTCCAAACTTGTTCTGAGAAATAGAAAAATAAAGAAATAGAGAAACATAAATTTTGTCATGCATGTCTTAAAATTAAAAGGAAAATCTCAAGCCATAATAATATTTCAAGAGGGGTCCCATAAACTCAGCTTTTCTGCCACTCTATTAAATTGTAAATTATGGTTGGTCGCGACGTTTTAAATTTTTGGGTCCAAAAATGACAAATTAAATCGAAGCTGTAACTTGGGAGGATGGAATACCCAGATGATCGATTGGAGCTTAATTCCCGCCAAAAGAAATATAAAAACATGGCAGCAGCTCTATGATGGGAAAATGCCAACCGACCAAATCCGCTTATTTATTTTCGTAATGTTTTCGTCATGTTTTCCTTCATTCATGAAGGCTTTTGATTGGTAGACTATAAAAATAAGCACGGCTCTTATTTATTTTAAGCTAGATGGACATGTTCCTTACTTGTCACCATTAATCATACACATGGTTGAAAGAAAACACATAAATTTTTCTCAAATATTACAGAAATTGTTTACTTGATTCAAGCCAACAATCCATCTCTCTACATTCTTCTTTCTCTTCTTCTTTCCATGCTGCCTTCTAAATGTTCTTGAATAAAATTCACATTCTAGTTTGATCCCATAGAAATAATACTCGACCTAAATAGATGGAAGGAAATCCCATTCTTAATAGTTTAAAATGAGACTTCCCTTTCTCGATTGCAAGACTATGAGCCAAACGAAACGTAAAGGATACGAATACTATTCTTTGTTGATTTTAAAAATGCATCTGTTAGTGACTTAAATGGGATTATCGAGACCCTCTTTCATCATGTGAAAGAAACGGGAAAGAAAGAAGTGATAAATACTATGCTAATTGGCACTTGATCCCGTGTACGATGAACAAGAGGAGATGAATCACGAGTTTCAATACAATCAAGAAAAATCGAGAGAGTTTGTAAACTCTCAATTTCACGTGAATCAACTCCATTTTCAGCTTAACACGAGTTAAGAATATGAAAAATTTAAACCCTAGTGTCCCAAAAATAGAATGGGTGAACCAAATAAAATCTATTTCCCTCTTTTTCACTCAACCTCATGCGTGCATGGGGCTTTACAAGAGGATTAGAAGCAATTACATGCTAAACATGTCTAGTTAATCTTATTCTTTATTTAGGAACGCGATTTAAGTAGCCTTTTTTACTTTAACGTACATTCATTATCAAACGCTTCAAGACTACTGCATCTCACTCGAAGATACAAAACATCCGAAGAGAAAGTAAGAATGAAAAACAATAACCACTTCATAAACCGGCACATCCCACGTTGGTAGGTGAAAGGATGATATGCTATCCCGCAAGAAAAAAGTCGCGACCTTTGGATGGCTTCCCAAGAAGATCATATTTGCTTCAAGCCCAAACAACTTTTCTTTTTCCGCTTTTCTTCTTGAATATTTTTTAGGAAGGATAACTAGGAAGCCTTTTTAGACATGGAGCAAAAAATCGATGTCCGATAAAAGTAGTGGAGGACTAGAATTGAATTGCCATCCCGACCTCCAAATATAGGAACGGGAATTCTTGTTTTATTTTTTTCTTTCTTATCTCAGGAACACTCGTTTGCATGGTCCGATGCACATTGACAAGCCTAAAGACAACTTCGCCAAGGTACGCAGGAGTGGCCCACGTAGTAGCTGCTTCTTTAACTTCCATCTTATCGGATTGCATATAATCTAGACAATTTAAGACTTGAGTAGGTCTTTAAAAGGCTCAAGGGGTCAACAGGCGGGAAAACCGCCCTTGGGTGGGAGTCCCAACTGATCCCCGTATTCCCTCTCTCCCGGAAAGAAAAAATTTGGGAGGGAACAGGGGAGGCTGTAGCCACTGAATTGACAGTGGGTTAGGAGAAATCTTAACTGCGGCCTAGGATGCTCACCTCCTTAAATAGAGAGGCTACCCTGGGGCACTTGACCAGTAAAAGGATGTAGCTTCTTTTTTAATTTGATTAGTTAAGTAAAAAGACGTTTATGAGAAGAAAAAAAATAAGCAAAAAGAGGTAGAAAAATCAAAAGGAAGGGACCCATTTCTTAGTCAAAGAAACAGAGTGGAGGATGAGGGCGGCCCCGGGCACCGTTCTCTATTATTGCATGCAATTACTTCTCCTCCATTGTCTAATTGGCCAAAGGCCTAAAGAACATATATATCAACTTGTGTGTAGAATAAATTTATCATCGCTTCCCAAACAACCCAAAAAAAATACATATATGGGTTTTTATTCGAGAGACGAATATATTCCTTCTTAAATCCACTATCCATTAAGTTTGGCCATTTGTATTCACCTGTCATATTCGGAATTGTAATCATATCGGGTCGTGTCATTGAGAAACACTATGTATAAAATTTATGCATGTTAAATTCATGTCACTTCCGAGCTTGCCAAATAATCGCATTAAAACCTATAAATTCTTATAATAAACTATAGGCTCATATTTCGGGTCACCGTCTATGCAAGCTAATGTGAGGATTTGATTTGGAATGTGTCGATAGACACATTAACAAGGCAAAATGGTGGCATTTCTAGTGAACAAAGCAATGTTGTTTTGGAGTCATCTAAATCAAGTATTCTTCTGTTTCAAGGAAAATGGAGATAGGAAAAAATGAGCGGCCCCAAATTGAAAGAGTTAACTTTCTCGATCTTTTTGGCCCAAATAAAAAGTAGGGTTCCAAATTGATAATTTCGAGCCACTTCGTAGCTTGCATCGACCAAAAATTCAATTGTATGTATTTTTATCTCTCACTTATATGTTCATGCATTTTTTTGGCATTGCGAGATGGAGATTTTCCTCTTCAGTCAGTAATTTTCAATTTTCCATAGTAATTTCATACTAATTCAAAAAAACAAGGAGTTATACTACAAGTATTAAAGAAATCCCTGCCCGACACAATTTCCTCTAAATGAAATTGTGAAAAAAGCTTCAATGATTCAAATATATCTTTTTCTTTTATAGCCACCAACTCAAAATTCGGCTTCTGTCTTAATCTAAGAAATTAGTAGGATATTTCATGTCTCAAAAGCCAGGTATTTTTCCATGACTTTTGTCAAAAAAAAAAAAAAAGAAGAAGAGGATGATTGATACCTTAAAATTGCCGATGGAGAACACAACAAGGTGGTACCTCCACATTTTCCGATGGTCCAAAATTATCATTCGACACTTATACCACGTAACATATTGCGCCGCCCTTTCATTGAAACAATGGAGATATTAAGGCCATCGTCGACTATGCGCAAAACATAAAATCATAGGTGGGACTTTTGGAAAAATTTCAATCGACTTTTCCTCAGATAGTGAAATATCTTATTATAGCTGCTCATTGGCTAGAACTAGAAGAGATATTGAGGAGCTTTTAATTAATTCCATAGGTCAGATAATCAGGTTGACACGATTCATTTAGCCAAACATGCCGGACGGATCGAATGCGAACGCTTCCCCTTTATTAATCCCGTCAAGTAGGCTTGACACCACTACAACACCAAAGGTACAATCAATACAAAATTCAGACCCCCCACCAAAATAATAATAACAATAACAACGATAATAAAGGAAAAATCAAACTCGCAAACTTTGTATCATGTTTGACCTATGTTTTTATTTTTCTTGTCGGGAATTACCACGCAAAACTTACTTCTATTAGGTTTGTAAACCGAACTACAAATCCATGAAAATCATCTCTAAAATGACACGATTCTAGGATATGAGAATTAGGGACAGCTAACGGCGATTTTTGGACAGATGACTAATGGGGATAGATTTAGGATTATAGTAAATGTTGGTGATTTTTCTCTTTGGCAAAATCAGAGGTAGATTTATGATTGAACCTGAAGTTTAGGGTCTTTTATTAGACAAAGGAAAATTCATGGTGGATTTGGAGTGGACTTAGAATTTGGGGGCTTTTTCTAGACAAAAAAAAAAATCTGGACAGAATTATGACTAAACCGATTTTTTTTTAAGGAAGTAGGCCATCTGAATGTTAAGGATAATACATTAATGAAATCTACCTAATGCTGATTCATTTTGGTCGTAAAATTGTCTTATTCGTAGTCTTAATGAATGAAGGACATTTATTCTCCATCTACATTTTGGAAGGTGGGGGACACATTCGTAGGTAGTAATATAAGATCCTTTGTCGGAAGCACTTGAAACATACTAGTACATCCACCCCATTAATAAAGCTTGCCCTCATCGAAAAAATCAATAATTATTAAAATTGCCACCTTTTTTTTTTTCATTTTGCAGGAAAAGAAAAAGCTGCCAAAACGAAAGCACCGCAAGGTCCAATGAATAATTCATAACAAAGGAGCCCAAAGTTTCTCCCCATTGTCAAAAATAGCTCAAATTTTCGTCAAAAAATTAAATATTGACTTATGACATTGGTGATCACATCGCCATGGAAATTTTTTTTTAATAATCACCCTCCGTTCATATAGAGAAATTATTAATGGTCCATTCACTTCGCAGAAATTCAGCAATTTGAAAAAAATATATATTTCTCTAAAAATAATTGTTCGTATCACTTAGAAAAATTAGTTAACGGGAAATGTTCTCGTCGTCAACAAAAAAAATATATGCCTAAATATTTTTTTGGTGATGAAAGTATTTTTTTTCCTTTATTCATTTTGTAAGTGATGCAAATAATCATTTAAAAGAACATTTTTGAATAATTAATCTTCTACCAAACAAATGCACCAGTGATTACATCCATGCACGAAAAACTCTTGAACAGTGAAATGACTCACAATAAAAAAATTAAGAAAATTATTGGAAAATAAATATATTGGCAGCCCAACAACACATGATGAAGCATCCCACAACACGCATCATCGCACTGTTGCTACAGAAAATTATTTTGGCTAATAAGGGTGCACATGACAAAATTTCTTGAACCAGAAATAGAAATTTGATGAAATTTCTACTTTTAGGGGCGACGGCAACCGATAGCCAGTTGTTAGTGGCGAGTGTCCAGCGTCCCACAAGCAATGACAAAAAAAAAAAAAAACGATGAGAAGAGTTTTTATTTCTCACTTTTGTTCAAGAAATAGAAAAATTAAAAATTTTAGCTTTTGATTTTTGCTTCAAATCTGTTTTTCGAATAGAAATCTATTTCAAAAATAGAAAAATGAAATTGCATCACCAAACAAAATTCTATTCCAAGCTTATTTCAAGAATAGAAAAATAAAGAAATAGAGAAATAGAAATTTTGTCATGTATGCTCTAAAACTAAGAGGCAAATCTCAAGCCATAATAATATTTCAAGAGGGGTTCCATAAACTAAGCTTTTTTTCCACTCTATTCTGACTAAATGATAATAATTATTATAATAAATTATGGTTGGTCGCGACGTTTAAAATTTTTGGGTCCATAAATGACAAATTAAATCGAAGTTGTAACTTGGGGGATGGAATACCCAGATGATTGATTGGAGCTTAATTTCCGCCCAAAGGAATATAGAAACACGGTCGGCAGCTCTATGATGGGAAAATGCCAACCGACCAAATCCGCTTAGTTTCCCTTCGATAAGGATGTAGGATCCACATGAAACCCTAGAAAAACTGAAGGAATGAATCCTCAGTTAGCTGCGGAGACATCTTTCTTTGTCCCCACGGGAAATTTCTAAGTATGACCAAAGAACAGTTTTTGGATTTGGATGCTTCATAGTTCTCCAATCAAACCCAAGAACGAATGCAGTTTGGCACCGTCGTTTCGATCTGCTTGCATATCATACGACGGTTTAATCAGAATGAAGGCGATATTCACTAATGTCGATTGATGTTCGAATGCACTAACGTTGGTCGTGTAGAGATCGACGGTTCTTTTTTCTTTTCGCATTGTAGTAGGTGTAGCATCGGATCGATCTATATTCAATATCGAACATGGATATACTATTCATGTCAGGACTAACAACTTTCGTTCAATTAGCGTTGTATAAATAGATTCAATCGATTGATCGAAGTCTAGTTAAATTCAATTTAAGTGCGCTTAAATATGTAACATGATATGGGGTACTGTGTAACAGGACTCATGGCGAAATACGTATTCTCCAAAATTATCATTTTATTAGGTCCCACCTAATGCTTATTTCGTTTTTTTACTAAAGTGAGTGATGACATGCATGCTTGATATGGATCACGCAATCGCCTTCCAAATTAGCATTTGCTGATGTGATGCCCATGGGATCTTGTCATGGCTACAACTATCCACCCACCCTATTTTCTACAAGTTTGGATGTGATGGCCCCCCTCAATAAAAACGTCGGTAAATCTCATCCGTTGGTCATGAATTCTTCAATTCTCACGATGGATTACGGTATTTTATATAAAGACTACGACGAAATCCATTTAGATGACGACAAAATCATGACGAGAAATCCGTTGATAGAAAACCGCAGAAGCTCGCTCATTGATTCCGACCCATAGCCACCAGGCCAAGTGTGCCCTGTGGACCGATGGTAATTCAAGATCTGATTTACCTCTATCTGCTTTCTTCAAAATTAGTCAAAAGAGATCAAGTTTCAGGAATAAAAAATTAATATATTTCATGATAGTCCATCTCTATTTGCCTTTTTACTCAGAGTTAGAATCAATGAGAGATAAAAGTTTTTTTTTTTTGTAAATGAAAAGATAATAACAACAGAGAGGAGTCGAAAGAGATAAAAAAATATGCCGCGTGTCTGCCACGTGGAATCGTACAAATACAGTAAAGTGCCTCGTGACGTGCACAGGAGCTCGAGTTTAAACTATATAATAAATAAAAGAAAAAAGAAAAACAGTTGCATATTTTAAATCTGGCTAGACACATATTTTATCTTTATGCCAAAATCATTATCATCAAGAGTGTAAATCCGGGCGCCGCACAGTCCTAGTCTTTGAGACCGAGTTTTTTTTTTTTTTGGTCGCATATGAGACCGAGTCTAAGCGACGAAATTTTGGCCCTTCTAGAATGGCAAAAATTAATGACCAAAAAAAAAAAAGAATGGCAAAAATTAAATAAACCTACTCAAAAATTGATTGCTAGTGATGACCCCAGAGCTAATTTATATTTATAATACTCCGCGAGGTTTCATTTTTCCACTAGAAATTAAGACCCAACTACTTCTCTCCGACCAAAGCAACTTGCCCATGACCATGTTCGCCTCTATTCTTATTTAATTTATCTTTTTTGGCCGGCTGCTTATGTTCACTTGATTAAATTATGCTTTCTCTAAACATTATGGGGGAAATA
The DNA here is from genome assembly GCA_014182365.1 of Eucalyptus tenuipes. NCBI lineage: Eukaryota > Viridiplantae > Streptophyta > Magnoliopsida > Myrtales > Myrtaceae > Eucalyptus > Eucalyptus tenuipes. The sequence goes on from CM024542.1 coordinate 3,032,767, forward strand.
AGGTACCTACTTTAGATTGCGATGCGCTCTTGATTCTCTTTCTTTTTACCACCTTTTGTATATATTCATTTTAAAAGGGGATGCCAATAATCAGAACAGTAGTCATTGTTAATATTCTCGGCATGATTATTCCTCCGCCAAATGGCGAAGAGATTACGAGAAGGCACGACATTTTATCGTTGTGACGAATTTGACGCGACATTTCAAACGTAACAAGAAAAAAAAAATTCAACACGATTTTTTCCTCGAATGACAAAAGAAAGATCGCACATCTTTACGCCGCCGCGGGAGGGGAATAGCATCATCGAGGATTTGGTACGAAAATGGATTGCCGAATCTCTTTAATGGGAATGATATTTTCCTTCTGGAATTAATAAAATTGGACCAGACAAAACCAGATAAAAAACAAACATAAAAAATGAAACCATCATGGTTCGTGTGACTGCACGTCGTAGAGATAAAGCTAAGCTCCACAGTACCAAAGGGAATCACTCAACTCTTTTTGTTTTTTTGGGTTGTAAAGCATTCGCTTTTAGAGAGTGCTCTTTGATTGTCTTTTCGAACGCACCGAGCCAAGAACGGAGACAGCGAGAGAAAATTGGCTTCTTTTTAAGAGGCTTTTCGAGACAGATAGAGAGAGTGTGGGATGGCTTTGGCGGCTTTCCGGCCACTCCACTGGTGGCGAAAAAGGGCTGACGTCAAAAGCGGGCAACTTTGCTAACCTTTTATATTTCGGCATGCGTCATAAAGATGGGACGGACATGGATGCTGCCGGGTGCTTCTCGCGTCGCGAATCCACCATTGACCGGTCTCTCCGTTCGTGTCGACCGTCCGTCTCATCAAACTTCACTTCCGCTCGACCGATAGAGTGGGAAGGCGTTCGCTCATGAGCAAAATGCCAAAGTTTTAAACGAATCGATTCTTGCCTTATCATTCGAGTTTAGGGATTGGGATCTCGTTGATTGGTTCTCTCCATGGTATATCTCGTAAGCACGATGAAACTCCTAAACAAAAGGGGCATTGAAATGAGTAAGACATGCGATCCATACATTTTTTTTCTGGTTAAACGTGATCCATACATTATGATGTCATTTTCGACTTACTTTTGAATTGATAGTCCCATTTGAAAGTTTGAAAAAATTCTTCCTGATGAGACTATTGCGAAAATGATGTTTGGTAATAAATTTTCCCCCTTTATGAAAGCTTTTTGAAAGCTTTTGATTGGTAGACTAATAGATATGGACACCGATCCTATTTATTTTTACTAACGCCCATGTTGGGGATATCCATATTCATCACCCACTGATCAAATGTTAAATCACAAATCCTCTTCGGATATGGAATTTCATTTCCTCCACGGGCTCCAACCCAAAACTCAATTCCAATAAAATAAAATAAAGTTCAAGTCAAAGAAGTCATTGGATTAATAATACTATCAAACAAGTGCAAATGATCAAATTAATCACGCGATTGCCTTCTAAATGCATTTGAGTATGTAAATGACATTTTAGCTTCATCCCATAGTGACACTGCTCAAATAATTGAAAGGGGATATTCTCAGGGATTTGATAGTTCGGCTTTGGAATGGGACCCTTCCTTTCTCAAGACTATGAACCAAAAGAGAACTAAAGGATATGGGTGAAAAAAAAAACTATTCTTTCTCGATTTCAAAATGCCTTCACGAGTGCGTTGAACAAGGTCATCGAGACCCGCTTTCATCGGATGAACGAGCGAAAAAGGAAGAAGCGAGGAACGAGATGGTGTTAATCGGCTGGTTTTAATCCCGTAAGTGACGAACCAGAGGAGATGAATCCCGATCCTCAATACGGTTAAACAAAAGTCAAAGAGAATAGTTTAAAACCCTCAATTTCTCACTAGAGCTAACTCAGTTAAGAAAACAAGATGCTAACCCTTGGTTAATCTTTTTATCCATATTCGAGAACGCAATTTAACTAAAGCTCTCGTTGACCATCCTGAGACGATTCTTTACTCGAAGTCACGAAAAGGGAGAAAGGCGAAGAACGAGAATCGCTTCTTGGACCGACCAAATCCCACGTTGGTAGGCCGAAGGATGATATGCTCCCCCGGCAAATGCTAGAGCCCGTTTTGGTGGCTTCCCTAAGAACATCGTACGTGCTCCGAGGCCAAAGTTTTTTTTTTTTTTTGGTATTAAAAGGGGTGAAACCTAAAAGTTATACAAAATCTCGCCTAACGAAACTAGATTCGACATGATCTCCTATTAATAAAGGAATCAAATATCTCGGTAACTTGTCAAAAATTAAGGTTACACCAACTCACCTAACGAAATTAGATTCGACCTAATCTCCTATTAATAAAGGAATCAAATCTCTCGATGACCTATCAAAAATTAAGGCATCATTTGCATCGCAAGAGTGAATTATCCAATTTGCTAACCAATCAGCACATGAGTTTTCTTTCCTAAAATTGTACAGAATTCTAACATGGAGGAAATACCTTAAAAGATTCTGAATACAGGAAATGAGCATGTCATCAAAGTCAAGAGCAGGGGTTGATTTTCTAAAGTAGTGAAATAGCGGCTTGCGAGTCCACATCCATGATAATTTTGGGGACCCAAAAAATTACCATTTTAACACCCAAAAGGATACCCTACGGTTCTGTTTTGACCGAAAAGCATACTCCCACGGTTTGAGCAAAACCAACGAGCCAATCTGAGCCCAATTTACTTTTCCTTTTCCCCCTCTTTTCTTCTTGAATATTTTTTGGAATGGAGTAGAAACTAAATGTTTGACAAAGAGAATGGAGGGCCGGAATGGAATCGCTATTCCGACCCTCCGAATCTTTGCAGGTTTCGCATTACCGTAAAGGAATGGACATTCGAGAATCCCAGTCGCTCTAGATTTCATTTTTTTTCGTACTCCTTATAAAGAGACGTATATACTCTATTTGGCATTCGGTACCGTAGTAGTTTTTGAATTCCCATTTCTTCTATTGCCTCGATATATAACAACTAGAATCCTCGTTCTATTTCATTTGGTCCGTTATTACCAAAGGTTGCCGTCACGGGATTACTTGGTAATTGGTTGGATAGAGCTTACATGGGATACTTCGAACTGCTTGTGGACATCATTGGCCCAAAAAGCTGTCCTGTCTTTTAGATTTTCATTGGTCCGGGCCGGGTCGGGCCGGTCGAGTAGCGTAACATCTTTTCGGCCCACTTTAATTAGACAAATAGGAATGGAGCCCTCTTTTGGGGCCTACTATATATAGGTCACTTCGGACCAAGGTCCGGCCAGTTGTTGGCCCATTTAGGAACAAGTCACTTTTACCAGGGATTTTCTCCCACCACTGGGGAAAAAAAGAAAAAAAAAATATTTAAATTTCGACAATTTATGTTTGAATATGATGAAAGGCAATAGGTGTTTTGGATCATACAGAAATCGAAATGCGAGTTTCGTAAAATTAAAACTCAAGATGCATAATCCCTTATTAATTTGCGACGTCTCCTTCCAATCACAACAAAATTTATTTTCATTAATTTCAAATATTCGAAGTACCTGACCCAGTGACAACAGTTTCTCATTTTTATTTCTTTTTTTTTAATTCCTTTTTTGGTCATTTATGGAAACAGAGACTAAAAATCTACGAACGACGACGGCTCCTCCTTGATACTTGAGGCGGAATGAAAAACCGTAGAACGGCGACAGACAGGCTTCCGCTCATCGGAGCGCCGCCGACGCCGCCCTCTGCTTCCCCCACCTCCTTATCCGGACCTGGAACTGCGCCGCCGAGGCCAGCAGCTTCACCGTCTGGGCCGGGCTCAGCACCTCCATCAACCGCCTCACCGTCGAGGCCCGCAGCGCGTTCGCGTCCTCCAGCACCCCCACCATCGCCTCCCTCAGCTGCGCCATGGCCGCCTCCAGGACGCAGAGCTCCCCGTCCCTCGGCAACTGCCCGGCCGACGCCCTCAGCAGGCAGAGCAGCGGCGGCGCCGCCACGCTCTCCTGGACCCTGGCCATTGCCTCCGTGAGCTCCCTCTCCCTCCGCCTCGTCTCCGCGCCGATCCGCTCGACCTGCTCCGACTGGGCGGCGGTGAGGCCGTCGACCGAGGAGCCGAGGAAGCGGAAGAGGAGGGTGGGCTTGAAGTCGCCGATCCAGAGGAATGTGCGCTCGAAGGAGGTGAGCCAGGGGGCAGAGAAGAAGAGGAACGCGTCCTCCCTCGCCACCCTCGTCTTCTCCTCGTAGAACCGCTGGTAGTGGCCGAGGACCTGCTCGATCAAGGCACCATCCGCTTCGCCGTCGCCGTCGCTGTGGTGGTCGTGGCGCGGGCAGCTCTGGCCCTCCGGCGCGGAGGCGCGGAGGAGGAGCTGGTCGAGGAAGGCCTCCTGCTGCGCGAGCCAGTCCTCGAAGAAGGCCTCGAAAGTCTCCATGTGCGGCGGGGAAAGGAAGTCCTGGGAGAAGGGGGCGGTGCGGAGGTTAAATAGGTGCGCGGACATGGTCGGCGTGGCTCGGGATTTCTTCATGAGGAAGGGAGGGTGCCCTTCCTCTGCTGCCTTCGTCGTTAAGAAGCCGCCCGGGGGCGGGGGGAGAGACGGAGAGGGAGGGGACGTGGGCGGTGGGGATGACGACGGCGGCGGCGGCGGCGGTGGCCTGAGTAGCTGCTGTGAGATTCAGAGGGGCGTGGCGGGGGCGCGTCAGCTGTCGAGTGCTGACCGGCTTCCTCGGGAATGTTGCCGATGGCGTCTTCCGAGGTCAATTCCGGGGCATCCCGACAAATGGAGAAAAAACGAATCGATGGTTGTACTTGTATCGTCGACCTTTGCGAAACAGGAGCTCACTTCACCCTGGCTTTTCGGAGTTCTGTAAAAAAAATTTGTGTTTCTTTAGATTCATTCCACGAATAATTCTCGAGACACGACTGGTTTTTTCTTGCCTCGATTCGCACAATGGCTTTTCAGAGTTTCCGGGCATGGTGGAGAGTTATTTTACAAGTGAGAGTCAATACTACTAAAAAGTCCGAACAAATCAATTTATGACAAGTTCATTTAAAATTAACTTTTTTATCATAAAAAATATCAACTAAATATGAATATGATCAATTTATCATAAATTAATTTTTAAACCATTAAAAATTTCAAATTAATATGTTTGTGACTAATTTATTATCTTTTAGTTTCCATTAAATTTGATAAAAATTACGAAAAATCACTTCGTAACAAACAGAGAGTAAAATCTCAAATTAGACCCATCAACTATACGATAAAATTTAGGGAAAAAATCACCAAAAATCCCAAACTTTGCCCAAAGTGACAATTTACCCCCAAACTTTTTTTTGTGACATGAAAAACCCGAAATTTGCTAATTGTGACACATTTATTCCAAAAAAAAATTTGTGACACAAAAAATCATAAACTTTCATTTATGTGACACATTTATCCTAAATTTTAGGGCATTTTGGTCTTTTTACTTTTTAATTTTTTTTTTTTTTTTTCTTCTTCTTCTTCCTTCCCTCTGCTGGCCATGGCGGAGGGAAGCCGATGTCCGGCGTGGGCGGCCCTAGCTAGCCCAGGCGAGGGTGACCCTTGCCCGACGCCGATGAGGGCAGCCCTTGCTGGACACCGAAGCCATGGCCGCCGGAGGGAAGAGAAAAGAAAAAAAGAAAAAAAAAAAGAAAAAGGAAAAATAGAAAGAATAAGACGAAAATGCCCTTGATGGGGAAAATATATCACGGTTTGCAAAGTTAGGGATTTTTCAAACGTCACAAAAAAAAAAAATTTTTGTCACTTTGGTAAATTTGGAGTTTTTTGTGGTCTTTTCCCTAAAATTTAATAGAAACTAAAGAAAATAAATTTATTATAAGTGTACCAATCTGAAGTTCTTTATGATCAAAAAATTTGTTTGGGGTAAATTTGTTACATATCTACCATTTTGAGATTCTTCATAATATTAACCCTATTGTTTATTGATTATAACTCATTCCAAACATTAGCTAGTGTGATTTGTAAGAATTCCAGTCGCCATAAAATACATCTTCTCGCGATTTTTGACTTTGTATAATCTGTAATGTTAGATTAACGTCACGTAAGTTGATCTTTAAATTAGGCTTGAATTCTTTCTTCGAAGAGGCGGGCTTTGGGCTTTGGCTCGCGACAGGATTAGTCTAAGCTTTGATCTTTAAATTAGGCTTGAATTCTTTCTTCGAACAGGCGGGCTTTGGGCTTTTGGCTCGCGACAGGATTAGTCTAAGCTGTTCTTGTTTAGTTTTGTCGTCAAGCTTTGTCGTCAAGCGTCTCGGGGACTACAGCCCTTCTTCAACTTGGCCTTTTATGTCTTCGTGCTTTTGTGTGCTTCTTCTTTTTCTCTGTGTGCTCGTTCGATTACGAGATATAATGTTCATTTGCTTAATAAAAGAAGTTGTCCTTTAAACAGGCCCGGAATCAACCTTGTTGGCACCGTTTCATGCTTTTAAAACTTGCAATCTACTCTATATGGAGTTTTCGATCCAATTTGGAATATGTAGGTTTCCAATACCCTATATTTTATTAAAAAAATTATTAAGCAAAAAAAACGATAAATAGTCAGCATTCAACATAAAATCACAAACGCATTGTTAATAAGGGTGTGTTTATTTGAGCGAAATAATTTTTTGTGAATTAGTTTTTTGGACTTTTGTGCGTTTAGTTTTTTTTCTAAAAATGCTCGATTAATGGAGAGTCACTCACGGTCCGAGAAAATATACACACTCCAAATTAGGAAAATGAATTCAATAACCTGAAAAAGGGAAGCGTTTTCCTTGAAATTGATTTTCCAGAGTGCATTTTCCTTTATCATTAACTTTTTTCCTAAAACAAACACACCTTGTGAATATTCTTAATCTATTATTGCATGTGATTAAACGTAATTCATTTGTACAAAAAAGATAAAATAATAAATAGTTAAAGACATTTATGTTCATTTAAATATTTTCCAGCAAGCGATTGCATAGGGTACACGGAAAAAGGTGCAAGATGGATATGACCTCAAATCCTTGAACTTATTATGTACTCATTGATTTATAAACTTTAGAATCTGAACATATCCTAAGACCTCTAAAATATGCATCGTGGAACTTACCTGACCACATGGGTTCCGCAAAAAGTTAAGAGAATACATGAAAATGCGATGGAATGGTATGGTTTTGCTAATAAACTTTTTTTCTGAAAAATAAATTAATCTTAAAAAATTATTCCAAAATAGATTTATTCTCAAATTATTTTGCAGACTGGACTTCTTATTAACATGTTGTACTTAAAGATAGTTGAGCAATCAACTATTCATCCCAATCATTCTTATCAATGCCGCCTCAAATTATCATATCATATTTTTAATGCTGAGCCTACCCTACTTTTAATTGGCAACTTTTGATAGAAGACCTACCAAACTTTAAATAAACTATCCATTGAGAATGACCAAAAGACAATTGAGCATAAAAAAATTTCACACCACAAAATTACATTGATCTTGTGACTCTCTCTCTCTCTCTCTCTCTCTCTCTCTCTCTCTCTCTCTCTAATGGAGTTCATTGTCAAGATCTGGAACAATTTTCCATCGTAAGAAAGCCCATCAATGTTGGTGGCAATTAAGTGGCTACGACCATGAGGATGGTGATCGCGAAGAGCAGTGGAGGAGACACTTGCAATAGATGGGCTACTCTGTTTGGACGGAGAGAGATAGAGAAGGGCTTATATTTTATGACATGTTAGATTGTTACACGACACAAAATTCAAAAGAGGCCCTAATACAAAATTAGATACGCTCAAGCTCACGTAGCTTCTTTTTAAATTACCCAAATTATTCAAAGATTCCGTGCATCCCATTAGACGGAAAACAAAAAAAATTGAAGAAATTTTGGTTATATTGTACCATGTTCAATGTACGTGTGCACGTACCAATTAATAGCACAACGAAGAAAAATAAAATTAGGAAAAGGAATATAAAAGACTTCAATTTCCTATTCTACCAAATCAACTATGAATTGACTAATAAATCAATTTTTTTTTGTATCGTATCATGTCCAATCTAATCATAATGAATATCCTCCAAATCTTTAGTCATATCTCCAACACAGCCTCAGAACAAAAAGGTTCACATCCCCAAATCAAACGAGAGAAGTAATCGGTTAAAAAAAACAAAAGCCGTGGGGGGACCTCGGATGGCGAAACCAAGTTAAAAACGACAGAGCATGCGCTGTCGTCCGGAGCAACAACGGGGAAAACGTGCAAATCGCCAAAAAACCCAACCGCAAGACGAGAAGATGATAATGACAGCGTTCAAATTGGAAAGTACCTCCGGGGTCAATCATTGATGCCACAGGGAAACGGCAGTCGACCAACACCTCCTCAATGTCGTATCGCTGTCCAACCCCCCACTGATAGAATAATAAAAAATAAAAATGAAAAAAGAAAAAGCAAAAAAAAAAAAAAAAAGATAAAAAGAATGCCACGTAGTGCACTCATTGCATCGGGTCATCCCGCCTGTTCGCCTAAACCTTAAAATTCAGCCGACCAATCTCCCCAAACATCATGCCCGCACATCACGCGCGGCCCATCCGTGTCCTTTCATCCCCCACCCCTAAGCACGTCCTTAGAATTATCTTAACCCATTCGGAAGGATCACATCTCATAATTATCTATGGCTGTTTATGTCTTTAGCATGACAACTTTGATGAAAGAAATGGTGGAGGGAAGCGGGATAAATGGCCGATACTACTGGAAGGATTCCTCTTTGGATAATAGGTACATCCATCTTAGCCCAACATATATTTTCCTAAATCCATTTTCGGATCCTTATCAAGGAAAAAAAAGTGACTAATTAGAGATAACGTCGGATTTTCATTGGTTGAAAGCACCGTTACTATCCCAATGACCACATCCTTAAGTAACCAATTGAATTTGTCTTGTGATTGAATTAAAAATGAATGGGGAATCGAGCGAATGAAACATATGAATTTCATTCACGGATATAACTAGAGAGACGTGATAATCAAATTAAAATTGAATAAAAAAAAATCAGATAAAAATTTATACCTAAATGATCGGCTTGTGATACTGCACTCTATGTGTTATCCCCATGATTGAGGTGAAATTATCATTAGCGATCCGTTGAGCAGTCAATTTCAATGCATTGCTGCTGCGTTTTACATGTGAGTAATTAATAAAGTGCCTTTGGGCGTTTACCAGCATGAGGAATGCCAGCTGCGCTTACTTGTGTATTGTCCCACGGACACTCCCTTTACTGTCAAGGCATGTGGCCATCGTTAGTAGTTTCTTTACTTCAGACTTATTAAAGCCCTTTTTCCTCCCTCGTTTTGCACAAAATCTTGATTGAAAGTCCAAAAATACCCTCACTCCCCAAAAATTCTAAAAAAACCCAAGTTTTCAAATCCACCATCTCACCATATAAGGGTAGTAACACTGGCCAACAAAAGACAATAGCATCGACATAGATTTAGTATAAATACTAAGGAAAAAAAAACTGTTTAAGAACAATGAAGTTATGAGCTTAATTTGGCTTATGAAAAGGAAACAAAAGGAGACTGTTTTAAGGTCACCAAGATTCATGCATTGAGATTATATGGCCACGTGGTCCAGTGATAGGGAGAGTGTCTATGAAAGTGGGGCGTGCAAAAAAATCAAGAACCACTCGAAATCGTCCTAACTCAGAATTGACAAATCCTATGGAATTGATCTAATTTCCGATTCTAATTCATAGAAACCGATGAGTCTCGGTTCTTGATTCTAAGTATGGAACCGTCCGCTCAATCGTACCAAGGTATATAAATAGCAAACCTTATAGCTACTTGTATAAAAAAAAAAATAAGCTTACATATAATTTTTAAAAATTTCTATATATCTCTTGCCTTACTCATCTTGCTGCCTTACCTCCCTCTCGGTGGCCTTCAACCTTATTGCTCCCTCTATCACTCTCATTCTCGGTCACCTCTGGCTTCAACCTTGTCACTCGGTCTTTAAGTCTCACGTTTCTTCCAAAATGAGGACATTTCACTTGGTTCCATATAATCACATGGGAACCAGACCAATTGTTCAAATTTTGAGTGGCTTTATGAAATTAATAGGCAATTTTTAGTTCCAAATTTCTGTAATCAATTTTTGGTTTCTCATTTTATGGTGAGATCACCTATATTGAAACTAATCATCCTAATGAGAAAACGCACGAGTCGGGAGCGTGCAGGCTAGCGCCCCCCCCCTCCCGCTCGTCCCGATTCATCAGGACAAAGCACCGGAGGGGGCATTACCGTCATTCCGACCTTACTTGCAACAGAAATCATTCCCCCCCTCGCCCCGCCCAACTTGGCAGCCAGGCCCCAGCAGCCCCACGCGGCGAGCCATAAAAATATCCAACCATCGAATTCCGCAATTTACCCTCCTCCCACTCCCAAAACCACCGCTTTGTCCTAAACCACTCCAAAATTCTTCCTAATCTTAGATCATTAATCTCCACGACCCGAACACCGTCCGACGATAAAGGCCACCGCGAATACGACGAAAACACGGGGACGATTTTCGTTGCTCTTCCCCGCTAGCTGACTAGTCCCCTCTCTCTCTCTCTCTCATCGAAACACTCAAAAAGCTCTGCAACGCCACGACACGCAACGCCACCAACCGTCGCCGATAGAGGAACGGAGAGGCAGAGCTGAGCACAGAGGCAGACGGGGAGAAGCTCTGAGCGATGGCGATCCCCGAGGCGGAGCGCCACCGCGGCCGGGCCAGGGCGCCGCCCCCCGCCGCCGCCCCCGCCGCTCCGGGCCGCCGCCTCGGCGAGGCAGCCCCGCCGGCGGCGAAGTCGCGGGTCCCGCTCCGGCGGCTCCTCCGCGTGGCCTCGGTCGCGTGCGGGATCCAGTTCGGGTGGGCGCTGCAGCTCTCGCTGCTGACCCCGTACGTGCAGGAGCTGGGGATCCCCCACGCCTGGGCCAGCATTATCTGGCTCTGCGGCCCGCTGTCCGGGCTCGTCGTCCAGCCCCTGGTGGGCCACATGAGCGACCGCTGCGCCAGCCGCTTCGGCCGCCGGCGGCCGTTCATCGTCGCCGGGGCCCTGTCGATCACCTTCGCCGTGCTGATCATCGGCCACTCCGCCGACATCGGGTGGCTGCTCGGGGACAGGGAGGGCGCCACCAAGCCGGGGGCGGTGGGTGCCTTCGTCTTCGGGTTCTGGATCCTCGACGTCGCGAACAACATGACTCAGGGTCCTTGCAGAGCTCTGCTCGCTGACCTCACCGGTAATTTCAGCTCGTCTTGTTTCGATAGTCTACTCTTCTGACGATTTCGAGCTTCTCTTTTGCTTCTTCGAAACCCTAGAGGAGCACTGTTCCGGAAGAGTGCCGGTCGTATACGAGTCCTAATTTCCGACTTCAATGGATCACTTTCGACCGGACAAAAAACAAACGAGACAATTGTGGTTGTGTAACATTTAATCCTTAATTTGGCTCTTACCTCATCAGATTTTGGTGCACATAGTTGGGAGTGGCCCACGGTGACAGCCTGTTGTTTTGTTGTGGATGATTCGATGCTCCCGATCGTTTTGGTGTTTTGCATTTCTTCCTTATGTGGCTTATGTTTATCATTTAATTTAGAAGTGATCGCCTGCAAAACTGAGAAATTTACTACATTATAAATGGAAAAAGGAAAGGATTGTTTGAAACTTATGAACCACTCGAATGCTGAAAATAAAATAAAGGCGAGTGTTTTTTTTTCCCTTCTCGTGTTCTCCCTTCGCCACCAGGGATCTGGAAACAAAGATATTTCATAGAATAAACACAATGTTAGGCAGGTGAATGTGTGTGCTTGGATGAGGTTCAGGAACATGAAGTCCAAATATGTCCGTTCTGGATTGTGCCATTCAGATGATGCATTCTTGTCTCTGTTCTTGGTGACTTTTTAAGTGTATTGGCATGTTTATGAGTGAATTGTGTAGAGAATAATCGTAAGCTGCTGGTGGGATGTCAGCCAGCAGATGATTGTAATAAGCAGGTATTTTATTTTTATTTTTTTTAATAGCATGCAATTTTGAAGTTGGATAAAATGGAGGACATTACAAGGTGTAGAGTTCCTGTCCAGTCTGGAAGGACAATCTTCTTTTTCGATTCTTATCTGAGGTTCTGGTTTCTCAAGTCGTTAGGGGCATTGGTTTTTGGCTTATAAGGATTAAAAAATCTTCCTGTAAGTGATGTTCTCTATAAAGATTATGAGCCTTTGCATTTTCACTTGCCTATTGAGGGGAAAGACATGATAAGAATTGCTCTTGGTATCTTGTAACTTTGCCTTTCGATTCTTGTGCATCATTGTCAATTTTGTATGCCGATTAGTTGGTTATGCTGATTAGTTGGTTAGGAGACTTGGGAAATGTTGGGCTTTTACCTTTTCATGGTGAGGAGAAACGGGGACAAAATGTACTAAACTAGTTGAACTGAGGTGGGTGTCTCTTTAGGTGAATGACTGCAATAGCATTAGAAATTAGAAATTACCTTCCTATAGCAACCTACAGACTCACTTTATCCTTTAACTCTTACAGACCTCTTAAGGCAAAAGTGAGGTTTCTACTTTAATGGTGATCCTATTTAACAAAATCATGTAGATGTTGTCGGACAAATAAATATATGTAAGAGAAAATTTTCATGAGGAGCCACGTATCTTTTCCTCCATTTCTTGTCCTATATAAATTTTGGCCCTTATTTCTGTTGGCAAGGGTGGGAGAGTGGCCATGAAGGTTGAGTAGGCATCATTTTGAGTCGGAAATTTACTGCAGTGCAAAGCTAGCTGCAGGGTCATTCAAGCCCACATAGGTTGCCTCCTGCTAATCCGGTAGCTATGCTCCATTTCAAGAATCAAGGGAAATTATGATGCTCCGTGATCCTGCGTTGGGATGGTTGCTCATAGTTATATGTGCATACATAATGTCTTGGTGGTCAAGTTGAACTGTGGCTCTTTGTCTGTTTTTGTTTTCCTCTAATTTCATCTAGTGATTCCTAGAGTCTTTCTCTGCTCAAGCATAATCTTTCCCACCTGCACAAGGGTCTTATTCTGTTTTCAATTAAATAATTGAATAACTGTCAATTATGATGAGGTGCTGACTTGAATTAAGTTGTTAGAGAAAGCAAAACAAGAACCACAGAACTTTGCAGATAGCTCATGTGCTTGGATCTGGAGAACTTGAGGAATATACTTCTATTTGTCTGTTGTTTAACTGACCAAATAAAGAATTTTTCTCTGAAAGTAAGGGTTTCCTTATTTTGAAAAAAACAGTGTGGCTTGGTTCCTCTTTAGGCAAAATCATGGTGACAAAAGAGCACCAAGTACTTTTCTCTGGCATCTGCTATATATGGGGTTCTAGGAAGCACTGCTTTAGAAAAGTAGTAGGCTGTTATAAAAGAAATAGCATACTATTGACATTTAATGTCAGCATAATTTTTTTTATCTCAGGGAAGGACCATAGAAGGACTCGAGTAGCCAATGCATATTTCTCACTGTTTATGGCTGTCGGTAATGTCCTTGGCTTTGCCACAGGGTCATATAGTGGATGGTATAAAATTTTGCCATTTACTAAGACTTCTGCTTGCAATGCTGACTGCGCCAACCTTAAGTCTGCATTCTTCATCGATGTCGCATTTATTGCAATTACTACATATCTAAGCGTCTCAGCAGCTCAGGAAGTACCTCTTGGTTCGAGTGACGGATCCTCATCCGCTGCTGATGGACCTGGGCAGTCGAGCCACACTCAAGAGGCTTTCATGTGGGAACTATTTGGGACTTTCCGATATTTTTCTGGGTCTGTATGGATGATCTTGCTTGTTACTGCTTTCACTTGGATTGGATGGTTTCCTTTTCTTCTCTTCGATACTGATTGGATGGGAAGAGAAATTTATGGTGGCGAACCCAATGAAGGGCAGAACTACAATGATGGTGTTAGGATGGGTGCATTAGGTCTCATGTTGCAATCAGTTGTCCTAGGAATAACTTCAGTTCTCATGGAGAAGCTCTGCAGGAAATTTGGGGCAGGTTTTATATGGGGGATTTCAGACATTCTTATGGCTCTTTGTTTTCTTGGCATGCTTGTGGTAACATATGTCAATAGCATGGACTCAGGCGGCACTTCACCTGCACCTGGCATTGTAATTGCTGCGATAGTAATTTTCACAATACTTGGTGTTCCTTTGGCTGTAAGTTGCTATCCCCTGTGAAAAGATTTTTCTTTTTTTTTCCTTATTGGAACTTGAAATCATCCTGACTTTCACTTACAAACATCACATTAATCGGGATAAACTTAATAGCAGCTATTTCTACTATTCTAATAAGGGAAGCTTTCTAGATTGGATTCTGCTGTTTACTTCATTGTAGTACTTAATTTAGGGAGTGTACGTGGCGTGGAGTAGAAATAAATTAGGGAGTACCAGTATCTTGACTTTGTGATGGTTATTGTGCTTTATGGAAAAACCATTCATGTGATACTTCCTATTGCAGATAACTTATAGTGTTCCATATGCCTTGATCTCAACACGTATTGAGTCTTTGGGACTTGGGCAAGGTCTGCATCTCATGCTCTGTTCTCAACCTATATTATGATTTTGGATTATCTAATTGCTTATATTGGTCTATTATTTTTTTAGGATTGTCTATGGGCGTTTTAAACCTGGCAATCGTGATCCCACAGGTTTTATTCTCTTCTAGCACTATTTTTCTTTAATTAGGATTATTGGTTGTTTTCTTCTTTTTTCCTTGAAAATAGACCATGTGTTCATAAGTACATTTTCTGCTGGAATTATATTCTGCCATGTGACTTCATAAAGTCAAGAAAGTAAGTGCAAAACCTTCTTGAAGTGACAAGTGGTTGATGAAGTTATATATTTCCTGCGAAGTCAGTCGTCTTTACATTCCTGTAAGCAGCTCCTTCTAGTGTATCTGATTGACTGAAGAAATTTATCCCGTAAAGTTCTAATTGCTGGTTTATATATATTCTTTTATTATAAGATTACGATTTAGTGATGATCTTTATATTACTTTGCCTGTAACTGAATTTAGTGGCCTATTTGACGAGAAAGAGATTTATTTTTCTAGCTGGTCTATAATTCAGGAAATTAATTAGAACCAACCATTAACAGTTTCACTGACGAAGTAAACTGATCTGTGGGAGAAATTTTTCTTTCAAGCTGTATCATTTTGGTGAGGAAGTTGTGACAAAGTTCTCCTGTCTTTTTGCAGTGTGAGATAGAGAGTTTTGGCTTAGCTTGAAACATTAATAAGTTTTGGAAAGTAATTTGCTTGTCCAATGTGATACTTGAAGGCTCAAAGGTAGTAAAAGATGAGAGGAGCATGTTTAAAATGGGGCAAACTAGTAGGGGCTCCATTTGCGTTATATTAGGGTGCATTGATGTGAGGATATCTAGAGGAATATAATAAAGTACGATTTTACTGAAAGAAGAAAATGATGCAGAAATAAGTGTACTGGTCAACTAGAGAATTTGTTAAATTGAAATTTGGCTATTAATTGAATTGGTGCTCTGTTCTTTCTAGGTTTAATCTAGATAAATGTCTCAATGTTTTGAACTATGGCCCTATAGTCAAGAAAACTTGGAATGGAAGATAATATGAGCTGTCCCTTTTGTCTAACTCTGGTAAAAAGTGATAAATGTTGGTGCACTTAGGGGTAAATGTAGTGGGAAGATGAAATATGTAATCTAGAAGCTTGAGAATAGGCCGTCAGATGGGTGGTTGGGTCAAAAATGGTTTAACCCAAATTGACTCGCATACATATGCAGTACAAATTTAGCATCTCATACCCGACTTGATCAGTACCCGAATCCGACCTATATCACTAAAATACTTCCATATTTAATCTAACCTATGAATATCCGTATCCATCTAGTTAACTCACTTTGAGCTCTTCATGTGTATATGTTATTTGGATAAAATCTCTATTTTGACTTATAAGATGCTAAAGAATTGGTATTCAACATTGCATAGAATTTTCAATTTTTGTATTGATTCACAATGAAGAATAAGATAAACTTAGTACTTGGTAGTGAATTTGTAAAATCACAGCAACCAATAACGTGGGGGAATTTAAATTTTAATTAAATGGAAGTAGGATATCAAATAAGATGATTTATGTTGACCATGGATTGTAGTGACAAGAATTAAAATTGGAATATTATGTAAATATAACAATGCCAACTGTAACCTAGGAAAGATATACTCCAATAACTAACCAAGGAAAGTTACAAGATTAATGAAAATAATAAATAATGTGGGAAGAAAACGAAGCCGTCTTGATAGCTGTAATGAAGGTGAAGGCAGGCCCATCTTGTGGGCCCATTGAGACTTCTCTGATCTTGGAATGGTCCAAGGAATTTGTTAGTTTTTCAGAGAGGCTGAAGAAAGTGGTACAAAGGTAGATTGGATTTGGGTAAATCGCGAACCAATTTAACAGCTATATTTTTTTGGATATTTCCATTCTAAATGCATTTATGCACCATTTACTGAATATAACTAATTAATATAATGACTTGGCCCATTATATACAAGTTAAGAAATAGGTTTATGACCCATTTTGACAAATCTACTTTAGAATATGGCCAGATTTGGAGAGGTAATGGAATCACATAAAATATTATTGATTGGAAAAAGGCTTCTATTTTTCTCTTCAAAGCCATCTAATCTTTATGTTAAAAGTATAAAAGTGGGTAAAAATATAGTTTTGTGGTTGAGTCACGTGTTATGCCACCACAATAGTCTACAAAAGTCCTTACGGTAAACCAAACAAAGAGAATAAATAGGTTATGATTCCATCCCACGAACTCCACCGGTGATGTTATCCAAGAAATTCTAACATTTAGTTGTGTTGTTTGGTACACAAATCCAATCTTTTGAAATTTTAAATGTTTGTGGTTGAAGCTGAAGTCTCTTAGAGAGGCACCAAGGAGGTGCCAACTTGCATAAACTATTGGTTATTTTCAAAAGCTACTGTACAATTTAAACTCCCCTAAAGACAATTCAATTTGAATGGACTGTACAGATAACGAAGTAAACAATAACCTTTTAGTGAAAGATAACGTCATTGTCACGGTTCTTCACATATCACAACATCTGTGTCATCATGTGATGGCTTAGAGTTTTCTATAGAGAAAATTGTAGCTTGAACAAGGCAAAATAATATGTAAATCCCCAAAGCACATGAACCTCGCATGTTAATTATCAAAACGCTTCCAACATAAATGAAACTCATTGATTAGAACAAAGGTATTAGCTGCTTTAATTTTTTTTATCAATTTTTGTACAAGTTAGAAAGTCCAACCCAAAGTTTAAACCGTTAAGTGGAGGGAGAGATTATGTATATAAACCTGTAAACAAGCGATGTGGGAAACTATAACATCCCCTCTCACATACAAACAGCGATGAGAAATGACGTGTAGATTTGATGAATGGGGAGCCTTATGCCCGAAATAAACTGTGTTGGAACTTAAGTTTGATATCATGTCATAATGTCCAATAAAAAGCTTACGCTTTAGGTGGAGGTACACAATATGTGCATAAGGCATATGAAAACATTGCAGACAATTGATATATGATACTTCAACAGCTTAGATAGGCATGTGGTGGCCCCCATCTATGTATATTGGTTAGTCTTTGAATTCGGATCACCTTATCAATGAAATTCTTGTAGAAATGGAAATTATAGCCACTAATTGCTTAATTATAATTCCTGTGCTTTGTAAATCAAGATATGATTGATGAAAATCTAGTCTTTGGCTTTTTCCCTGCTTTTACTCAAGTCCTTAAACAACAAATATGTAGGAGAGGACGAATTCCTGAGAATATATCTAACAATTAATCATAATAAGAAGAGAAAATGGGAAAGGTAAAAGGGTGAGAGAGACTGCATTCTAGTCAATTTATTTATAAAATGTGTGTAATGGGTGTGCAAATAGCGCCGTCCAAAATGGAATGGCAGCCCTCCGCCAGTGATATGCAACCGGATGCATATCTCTTTTGCATCTTACTCCACGAAGGCATTTTACTAATCAGCAAACTGCGACATATTTGATCCTTGAAAACAGGTGGTGGTCTCCCTGGGTAGTGGACCCTGGGATCAATTATTTGGTGGTGGAAATTCACCAGCTTTTGCTGTGGCAGCAGTATCAGCCTTCACTGCTGGTCTTATAGCCATTTTAGCTATTCCTCGATCCAGTCCTCAGAAAGCCAGGATTGTCGTATGAGGTACTGAGGAAGATCCTTGTTTTGCACAGCAATATCTCATTGTGATCAACGCGATAGCATGGATAAATATTTAATTTTTGGTGCTTTTATACTTTCAAAATCTTGAGGGCTGGATCAGTGGGTTTTCTTAACTTGTCATCGGGAACACTGGAGAACATTGTCTGCGCATTCTTCTCAATTTTTGCTTTAGTATTACCTGTCAGGCATTGATATTTTCTGGTTTGTAGCTTGAAGAAGACTTGTCTCACTGACAACCTGTGTTATGGGAGAATAGGATCATTACTGTGAAAATATTTAAAAAACATTGCTCTGGATGATTGCTGGGCAATCAACATTCCATGTGTGAGGAATTGTACAAAATAAGCAAAAATATATTTGCATTATGAATGTGATTATCCAACTGCTTGGTACAGTATCTTCTCTATGAAAAAGAATTATCCTGTGAAATTTATGTCTCCAGTTCCTGATAGCTAAACATGTCTCTTTATGCAAATTCTGGAGTTTTTTTTTTTCTTTGGTAGATTCTTCAATTCATCCCCAGACAATGTCCTTGTGAGCTTTAGAAAATTGATTTGAATTGGGATTGTATCACTTCCTATAATTTGGTGGCCTTTAAATGATGTAACTAAATACTACCATAAGGAAAAGAGGATCTCATGCTGCTTGTCCAAATTTGCTCTACATTTTTGGCATCACATTTGTAGAGGAGCTCTGCTGTCTAAACATTGAGGAGTACATATCATGCGTCATCTAAGATTTTTTGGAGTGTCATTTTGTAATAAGCATGTATTGGCTTTTTCCGACTTTTCCACATAAAGTTGTTCTTCTTTCTGCTGCAGTTATCCAGGAAGTCTATCTTGCTTTCATTTTGTCCATTGGAGGCATTTGGGTGGTTTGCTAGAGCAGTTCAATAGCTGTCTTTTTCTGAATCAATTTTTGGGGCTGCTGCTGTTTGATTTTGAGTTAAGTCCGGCCAATGGGGACAGTAAATTATCGCTCTACACTGCACATATACTGGAAGGGAAGTGGCGTTGTTCAAGATATGATGGATGATTGCTGGAGAGGAATGATATCCATCCAGATATGCAATTTATACACGAGATATCTTGGGTGCGGCCGCTGGTGATTTGCTTTTTATCTGTCAATCGAATCACGAATCAACCCTGTCCATGAAAGCAAGAGGAGAATAAAATCATTGGACATTCTGAGAGGCATATTTTTTCTGTGAAAATCGCTGGGGTCAACGATGCATTGATGCGTGTTTTATGTCGTAGGAGACTCTGAAATTACTCAAATCAAAAGGATCTGTCCATATGGAGAGCCCAGGTCTGTACATATCTTTGAATTTGGGTGCTTCAAACATTTATCAACTAAAATAATGTGCTAAGATTGTTTGGTCATTGCCTGCTTTGCTTTCACAACTCAAGAAATCTACTCAGCATGTATAGAACATGTCTAATTTAGCTTGGAGGTCATAAGGTGCTCAACTGTTCTTGGAAAAGCATCGCAATGATAGATGGCTAGATTCCTTTTAAGAGATATAACATATTACACAAATATTATTTTTTTGTAAGAAGGTAGAAATGAAATTCGCCTAAATTTGCGTTATCTACTTACTTCCCTAGAGCCGACGCAATGTTCTTGCTTCATAAAACTTTGTGGTCTGGGTTGTCAACGTTGTTCATGCAATGTTGGTGGTACTTTACCATTCGAGAAGAGGGTGGTTCCCATCAAGTTAGGTGAACTAACCATCAAATCACATTTTTCGCAAGATAAAATGATTTCAGATCTTTGTCATTCTCAAACTAAAACAAATTCTTCCGCCAAACAAAATTCTTGAGACTGACATCAGACGGTCCCTCTTTTGGTTTTGCCGCCCACCAAGTTCCAAACCTGTAAATACCTGAATTGCGGGCTCCTAGAGGTCAAACTAGAGTCGTGTCTGATATTAATGAGTGAGTTGAGGAGGGAAATAGGCCGGCAGAAAATGATAGGAAGAATTCAAATGAAGCGCAATAACTATGGTCGGACTCGGACGTCATCGTTGACGGTATGAGAGCGTATCACCAAAATAAATGTAGAAAATCACGTCTAGATGGTCAATCAAATTTCACTCTTTACCTTGATCGGACGGATTATAAATCTCCAAGATAAGTTTTTGGGATATTTTTTTATATGAAAAAAACAAAAAGTCGCCTGATTTAAGCATGGTGCACCATCCTGACTTTTTGGAAAAAAATATCAAAACGATGCTAAATTAAGATATATGATGATCGGATTTTCTGTTAAGTTGTGAAGCTAACGCATCGGTAATCGCCGACGCTTGAGGAGAAACGTATGCTGATGAAGACAAGGGAGACATTCTCTTCCTTCCACTTCCTTCTTGGCCATGTGATGGGCGAGAACGAAGACCACCATACAAAAAAGTTCCTCGTCAGACCGTTGAAATTCTTGTTTTTGTTTCCACACATGCCTAATTACGCCCATGTCACACTCGCTCACAATAATCTTAGTTGTTTCCCTTCTTTTTCCTTCTTGCTCGTATTTTTCTAGGGGTGAGAATTGGTCTTGGTTTCTAGGTAAAACCTTGAAACCGGGCAAAGCTGGTTCGATTTCTGGATTAATGCTCTGAATGGCAGGTTAAAGTGCATATTTTCACTCGGTTAACAAGAAGTCATTTAATATCAGCTATGATAAGAAAAACACATGTTACCGATTCAACATCTGGATCTAAAACAAGATTTATGAGGTTAGTTTCAAATTTCTAATTTGAAATCGATTCATCTAGAGTCTCAATCGTCTTGATTTTTCTTCCTTCATATCTAAAACGCCTCACTCTCCAACAAGAATGTGGGAAAAACTGCAAAACAGTTCAATTCAAGCGATGTGGAGCCTCAACCGTCATATGCCCACTTATTTTTTACCCATCGATCACCCTTTACTTACATTTTACATGCAAATTTTTGGTTATAACTTATAAGTTGTATATTAAACAGGCAACTGAATAAGAAAACGTTAGCACATTTCAACTCTGCGTTCGTATAATTAGCCTTCTGAAATATATAATTGCGTTTCCTTCATTCAATGTGCGTCGTCGTGCCTTGGCTGTATTCTTTGTTAATTCTCCAATTTGTCCAAAAAAAGAAAAAAAGGAAAAGGAAATCCCACTTCTCCTTCCCTACACCCAGCTAATCATTGTGATACATCCCCGCAAGTAATTTCAATAAAAATAGGAAAATGAAAAATGAAAAACTCAACACAGAATCTCTCTCTCTCTCTCTCTCTGTGAGTTCTTGAAATTTATCCCAGAAATTCACTGATCTCTCTGAGGAAAAGCTGTCCGATCCCTTCGTTGGATCGTACGTTCAGTACCGCCGCCGCTCTGTCGCCCCAAATCGTCGGCGCCCTCCGACATCTCACGTAACCCTGAATTCAGCTCAACCGAAAAAAACCGAATCTTTATTATCAGCTTCGATCTTTTAACTACTCTCGACTTCCTCCTCACTCGATTCGCGTGATCTATCTAACTCCAGTTCACCATTCTTGTACATTGCCGATTTCCCAACCTGTCCGCAAATCGTCTAGCGTGTATTTGAGCCTCCCTTCCCGTCGATCTTCCGGCAACTGACGAGGCTGGTCGGATGATGTGATTTGCCCCCGCCTCTCGCCACGTGTTCGTCCGGTATGGCGTCGTTCAGGAGAACCCTGTCGCCGCCGTACCACGATCGCCATTACCAGAACGGCGAGACCCCAGTTCCGGTCCACTCTCCGTCGCATAAACCCTCCTCGGCTTCGCCGGGATTCGGCGTCCGTCGATTCTTGACGCGCGTCTTGCTGGGGAAGCAGCCGAGGAGGTCGTGGAGGAGATCGCTCTACAGGTGTTTGTTGTTTTTCCTTTTCGGGTTTCTATTCGGCATGACCCCTTTCGGGCATGTGAACGAATTGCAGGCTCATGACTTCTCTTTGGATATCAAGCCGCCCAATGTCAATGTCAACGCTCGGTTGGAGAGGGCCATCGATCATCCGGTAAGGCACGACGAGTTTGTGCGTGAAAGTTCGAATCTTGAAGTAGGAGCAGGAGTCGGGGCGAAGTCAGATGGAAGTTCTGATTTGGTGCCTAGGAAGCAGTTGATTGTGGTTACGCCAACTTATTCTAGAGCAGCACAAGCTTACTTTTTAAATAGATTAGGCCAGGTACTGAGGCTTGTGCCGCCTCCCCTTTTGTGGATAGTGGTGGAGATGAATGTCGTTTCCATGGAGACTGCAGATATATTGAGGAAAAGCGGAGTTATGTATCGGCATTTGGTATGTACGAAGAATTCTACAGATATTAAGGATAGGGGCGTGCATCAGAGGAACACCGCATTGGAGCATATTGAGCGCCATAAGCTTGATGGAATTGTTTACTTTGCTGACGATGATAATATCTATTCTCTTGAGTTGTTCCACAGCCTAAGACAAATTAGGTACCCTTTCAAACTTCTGTTAACTGTTTAATGTTTAATCGCTATTG
The DNA here is from genome assembly GCA_014182365.1 of Eucalyptus tenuipes. NCBI lineage: Eukaryota > Viridiplantae > Streptophyta > Magnoliopsida > Myrtales > Myrtaceae > Eucalyptus > Eucalyptus tenuipes. The sequence goes on from CM024542.1 coordinate 3,055,525, forward strand.
TTACAATGTCATACAGATTTTATGCCAGGTCTCGTAGTTGATTTGATGTTATCTGGAATTGATGCTAGCAGTAGGTACCTCTGTTTGTTTACTTATGCTGTTTAGTCTCTAAAGGTTAATCAGTGCTGGAGATGTTATTGATACATGAACTTTTGCCATGATTTTTAGTGGTAGGTAGGAATGAGCATCACAAAATCTTGCCCTTGACTCATTGCTAATTTAGATTGCGTCAAAGGCAGGCATATTGCACATGGAACATTTTGCTTGGGGAGTGCATTACCCTGTTTGCCATAATCTGTTTGATACCTCTGTTTCCATCAATTTTGATATAACATAACTTGGAATGGCTATCTACTCTACCATGTCGGGTACTAGTTTACTATATTGGATACATATTTACGAGATTATCCTACAGGCTAGAAATGTTTTTCAGCCTAAACACACTATCCTGCTAAATTGACCCGCAACAAATTTTTTGAGGATGATCACTGTTTAATCTTGTAATGCGGCGTGGTAAAGGTTGGAGGGCAATCAACTAACTCCTTGCTGGTACTCTATTAATTCTTACCACCCCTTATCCCTCTCTCACACTGCCACTGGCATAACTTTGTTACAGTGTTTCACTAATTTATTGTGTCTGGATCAGCTTGGTGACAAAATGGTTTTCTCCATCCTTGCTTTTTTGTCAGGAAAATAATTTGTTAATTTGTAACAGCTCAAACTGATTTTGGAGCTTCCTAGCTGAGACCGTTCAATCACGTTTTCCTCTTTCAAGTTCACTAATACTTCTAGTTTGGTATATAAGCAGCTTGCATCCCAGCGAGTTGTTGCTTCTTCCTTGTTGATAGGTACATATAATTTGGAAAGGAATTCGTAATCAGTGGATGGATCAACAACTTGGTCCCAATTAGTCGGATAGTGTAAGTCTTTTGCAAGAGGTTTCTTGGAGTTTCTCCACATTGTGGGAACAACTCAGAGCCGTTTTGGGGTACTGTAGTCCTTTGTTGTGGCTTTTCCCTCTAGTTCTGGATCTTCCACTTATAATAGTATAGTGGCTTTTGCTGTGTCTTTTATTAGATTTATTGTTGAATTTGTGATTACCAAAAGCATCAGCGAATATATGTCGTAATCTGGTTCCTATACAAAGGGTGATTGTTACATTTCCACATGAATCTTTCTGCTAAAGCCAATAGTTGAAGCACACAGTTAAGAGGTGCCTAGTTAGGCTAATGTCTTTTCGTTTTTTCTATTGTATACTTGGGCTATTGACTTGAGATTGATGCTTTTATCAGTTGACTATTGGTGGACTTCTGGTTCCCTATAGCCAATTGCTGCAAGAAGCTCGAGGTGGGAGTTGGGATTTTGTTTGGGGCCATAAGTGTGCTGACCTAGACCCGGGGTAGTATGGAGGAATGGCAGGGGAGGCTGCACCTCGGCAGTACGTGGGTGAGGCTAAATGTATTTTTCCTATCCCACATCGCTTAGGGGGGAGTCTTGGGTTGTCTTATAGGGTTTTGGATTCTCTAACTGCACATACGTGTTTTTTGGGATAGTATAGGCTGCTTTGATAAGAACAAAACCGTAAGGATTTAGTGTGTACAGTGGCAGACCAAAGAATTTACAGGTGGTATTGGAGTTGATTTCCGCAGCAAGTGGGGGGCCACAACAAGAGCGCTGTGTCATGAGGGGTGGAGAATGTGACAACCTAGACCCGAGGTGGTACAGAGGGATGGCAGGGGAGGCCACGCCTCGGTAGTACGTGAGCGAGGTTAATCATATGTCTCTTGTCCCATATCACTTAGGGAGGGAGTCCTAAGCTGGCTTATAGGGTTTTGGGTTCTCTAACTATACATACGCATTTTCTTGGGATAGTATGGATTGTCCTGATAAGAACAAAACCGTGAGGGCTTAATGTCTAAAGCGGACAACATATCTACAGTAGATGACCCAGGGCATTACAATAAGTAGTAGTTATTATATATTCAAGTTTGTTAGATTGCTGAACTTTGCTTTGTGCAACTTTTTGGCAAATCCTGACTTTTAGCTGCTTGTCATGTAGTCGTTTTGGCACTTGGCCAGTTGCCATGCTTGCACAGAGCAAAAGCAAGGCTATTCTTGAAGGTCCAGTCTGTAATGGAAGTCAAGTGATTGGATGGCACACAAATGAGAAAAGTAAAAGACTCCGACGTTTTCATGTTGATATGTCGGGGTTTGCTTTTAACAGTACAATCTTGTGGGATCCAAAGAGATGGAGGCGCCTGACGCTGCATCCGATACGGCAATTGGACACAGTGAAGGAGGGTTTCCAGGTAATATCTTGGTGTTCACCTCTTCAAAAATTTTCAAAATTCTCTGGAAATTCCTTGAAGGTATCATGTGTATGATATAGTTTTTTCACTTACTGTTCCCCTCATCCATCTTTTCTTAGGAGACCACGTTTATACAGCAAGTTGTAGAAGATGAAAGTCAGATGGAAGGTATTCCTTTTGGCTGCTCAAGAATAATAAACTGGCATCTCCATTTGGAAGCTCGTAATCTTATTTATCCAAAAGGGTGGCTATTTGACAAGAACCTGGAGGCCGATCTAACTGTTACATGATGGAAGTTCAACCATGCTGGTACGGTCTGTCGATTGGCTGCCACCCAATGGTGTTCTTAATTTTTTTTCCCCTCCGTTAGGTGCTTCTTTTCAGTTAAAAGTGGACTTCATTTGGTGTGCATCAGAAAAAATTTCACATGAAATCTCATCAACCAAACGTTATCAGATATTTTAGGTCTTCCTTGGTTCACAAAATTTTGTAGTTTTTCTTTTATCATTTCCAAGAGAAAAAAGAGAACTATCCAGGAAGTTGTTTTGCAGTGTTTTTTTAGCTTTCGAATGAAAATGACAGATACTGTTTTCAAAATTAAAGCTCTAAGTTAAAAAGAACTTTCTTGTGTTCTCATTGTATTTGTGTTGAAGGAGAAGGAGGGCTAGAAAATCAAAAGAAAAGTTTCTCTTACAATTTCAGTAGTTTTTTTTGCAAAGTTTTACGAATCTTATTCCTTGAAATGTTTCATTATTACCTACCAATTGTATTCAAGAAAATTCAAAATTGCGAACTGTTTTCATTTTACCTTTCTCTTAAAACAAAACTAATGAAAACAAAAATTGGAAATGTTTTCTGAAACCAAAGAAACCTGAGTTCAAGTTGCATAGAACTATGTGCTGCTCCATATTCTTTGGAATCAAGTCTCGCGATCAATCCATGCAGAAAATTTTTCTACAGTCCAGAACAACTGGAAAATGCATAGTTTGCACCAGTAATTCATGTTCTTCCCCATATCTCAGCAGGTTCTGCATGGCGGTGGCTCTCTCACATGTCGGCAACCTTTTAATCCCCAACAACAGTTCGCCCATTTTTATACAATCCATCACCGTTCAGGATCAGATGGTAAGCAAGGAAAGAAGAGACAGAAGAAGAAAATGTTTATTTTCATTATTTTTTAAATAGAATTTTTTGGTACATTCTATTCTTTTCAGGAGCATGGGATTTGACTGATGTAGAGAAGTAGTGGCTGGATCTTTGGGGGTGAGATAGGTGAATTTTGGATTTCTTTTACTCCTCAGCCCCTTAGGAATGAAAAATTGTTGTATGACTGGGGTTGGGTTTGTGTGTATTCAATTTTGTTTGTGATCAGGTCTTGTAACAAATAGGACCATCACAAAAGCAAACTGTCCTAGATTTTCTTGCCATTTTGTTGAGACAGCACAAAAAGAACAACAGTCCTTTGACCATTGACACAAGAATGCTCTCATCAGTCTAAAGAAAAGAGCAGAGTGCGCATTTGCACGAAGCGGTTTGGAAGCAACTGTTTTATGTCTCTCGAGGTAGGTTTTCAGTGTAAAAAGGAGTGTGACATCGCCAATCAAAAGAACAGGCGGAGGTATTTCATGTGCAAAAGGGCACAATGCACAAACGAATTGATATGTAGACCTTGCGTTCTTCTTCCCCTATGAAGTAAAAAAGATAGATCATCTACGCTTTTGAGGAAATGGGCTTATTCCTGACATGTGAAAGTTGCTTCAGAAGTGAGCCTGGCCTGTTTGGATTTGTTCTCTTCCCGGCGTGTAAATCCCATAAAGATATCATAAACTCAAAAGAATTTGTAAAAATATTTACGAGAAACTCAATGTGATTGATATTCATATACATCAAAATGATTTGAACGTTTCACAATAGATATGTTTGCACTACAAAATGACTAGGTTGTTGATATGGATAGACATGTGACTAAAGCATTAAATATTATCAAGCATGCGATCCATTTGATGCCCACAAAGATCGGTATCAATATTTATGCACATCAATGGTCACTATCGATTGGTTGTTGATATATAACGGTGTATGGTTAACGATGGTTAATGATGATTGACAGAAGTATCAATTAATAAGATTGATTAATTATCGAGGCGGAAGGAGAAAGTTGAACGCACAAATGACATTAAGATACGGTTACAAGTTTGAAGTTATAGGAGAACAAAGTGATTGAGGTCGTGAAGCAACGGACACGTGATTTTTAAGGGAACGGCCCCTTGAAGACAAGATCATGGCATCGTGAGAATATTGACACAAAACTTATGGAGATGAAAGAACATGGCTACAATGCAAGAGAATTGCTTAGACATAGCTATGGCGCAACCACTATCATTCGTGCACGAGAGTCCCGAGCACAAACGAATAAGTTTACTATATTTCAATTGTCTTTATTTCCTTGCATTGTATTTTCAATTCCTAAACTTGCGCTGTCAATTAAAATTCGGCGTTTAACTTTATTCTAGTTGTCGCATCATCGATTAAATTCCTATATAGCATTTTTGCGTTTTCAAGCTTTGTCGTTAATTAAATTTCGACATAGTTAATTTACTTTTGGTTATTGCTAAACTTTATCATCATTAAATTTTGACACAATAGTTTTATTTGAAGTAAAGTCATCATTGTCTATTGCCTATCTGTGATATTTCTTGTCTCACAAAATATCTCTTCAAATGAAAATCGAAAAATGACTTTGATAAAAGATATTCCGTTACTCGTGCCCCGACCGAACCGAAGTCGAATATTTTGTCCAAAGTGACAAAAGGGCACCCCTCGAAAAGAGCCCGAAATTTCGTCGCCGAAAGAGAGAGAGAGAGAGAGAGAGAGAGAAGAGAGGGACGGTCGGTCGGTCTCCAGGCAAATTACGATCCCGTCCGGCGGCGAGCATCCGGGGATCGCGAGAGAGAGAGAGAGAGAGAGGAGCGCAGGAGGAATGGAGGGGTGGGACCCGAGCACGAAGTCGACGCTGACGCAGATCCCGCTGCTGGGGACGAAGGCGGGGCCGAGGGACGGGGCGGGGTGGACGCAGCGGCTGAAGGAGGAGTACAAGGCCCTGATCGCCTACACCCAGATGAACAAGTCCAACGACAACGACTGGTTCCGCATCTCCGCCGCCAACCCGGAGGGCACCCGCTGGACCGGCAAGTGCTGGTACGTCCACAACCTCCTCAAGTACGAGTTCGACCTCCAATTCGACATCCCCGTCACCTACCCCGCCACCGCCCCGGAGCTCGAGCTCCCTCAGCTCGACGGCAAGACCCAGAAGGTTGTCTTCCTCCCTTTCTCTTTGGTCTTCTTTTGCCAATTTCCATCCTTTTCGCCTGAAGTTTTGCTTTTTGCTGTTTAACGTTGTCCAATTTTCGTTTTTTTTCACTTGTGGGTGTTTGTGTTTGTGATGGGATAGATGTATAGAGGAGGGAAGATATGCTTGACGGTGCATTTCAAGCCGCTCTGGGCCAAAAACTGGTAATTCGTTCATTTTTGTGCCTCTTTGATGGAGCTGAGTTCGTACTCGATATTGTTCTGTGTTTTATGTTTATGTGATGTGTTGGGTTGGTTGAGGGACACACCGGAAAAGCCAAAATTTTAAAGCTTAGAGATCATAAATCCTTAGTTAATAAGGGGTTTGGAATTTTTGGCTTCTTGGTTTAGTTGATGCGTTGCTGTTCCACTTCGTTTTCTATTAACGGAGAAGAACGGAATCATGTATTAGATCGTGCAATGGCTTGGAGGTGCTTCGACTCTGATAAGAGGAAGAATTTCAATTGCAGATACAAATTGTAGGGGAAGAGGAAGATTTCTTATTCTTGGGTCATAAATCAGGAATTTGTGAGCATTCATGCCGATGTTTGTGCTTCTCATGAATGCTTGGTTAGGGGAAGGAGGGAAGAGGGGGGTTGTTGGATCTTACTGTTTTGTTCTTATTAACTTCTAAAATAGCTACTGAGAGTGGCATCTTTGGTTCCTGGGAATTTCCTTTTAGTTTTATGATGCAACCATCCCTGATCTTAAGGTGGATCTGCAAATTGTTAACACCATAGATTTCAGAAGGCCATCTTAGATTTCTGTTCAAACATGATTCTTGATTTTTATGCTAAATGTTTAATTCCATGATTCGTTTGATGTGAACAACAGAAGTAGTTGTTTCATATTTGAGCTGGTTCTTCATTTGGCGAAGATAATGATGCTCTGGAAATAAAGAGGATTCAATTTTTCTGTATCTTTTGTTTATCTTGCTCGCTCAAATGCCTTGTTACTACTTTGTAGAATCAATTTGCTCTCTACCTCCTCAAATTTTACTAAAATTGGTGGCTCAGTGGGAATCTGATCTTTGTTGTCTCAAATTTGGCAGCCCTCGTTTTGGTATAGCACATGCACTTTGTTTGGGACTAGCTCCATGGCTTGCAGCTGAGGTTCCTATACTTGTGGATTCTGGTATGATTAAGCACAAGGATGATGCTCCATCATCCAATGAATCGTAACTCATTTTGAACTTTTGAGACTGTAAAAGCATACCTTGATCGGTGACTAGTCTTGCTCAAAGAAAATAAGTAACTGTTTACTTACTCATCGATCTGGATTACATAAAGCCATGGTTGAGTGCTGACATTGTTTGTCCGGACAAAATGCTCGTGCTTTGCTTCTATCTTTAGTGAGATAAAGTTCCTTATATAACCATGAGAGTAGTTATTTCTTTTTGGTGACAATCCGAGTGTTGCTGATGGTGCCCCCTTATAAAAAAGTGTGGTGTAAGCTTGGACCTTCCTCTTCTCATTACATGTTTTGATGTGGTTTGAGTGACACAAGTTGGATATGAGCTGCCAAGCTAATCAGTCACTGTACATAGATGAAGAATTTTATCCTCCTTATCTCAACTTTTGTTTGTTGACCTACCAGCAAACTGTTGAAATATTTTGTGACATCCATCTAAGAGTAATGGACATGGGCCTTCGCTGTCATCTATATTTTAAGTTTAATCAGAAAAAATATGACAGATCTTGACCTAGTACCATCTTGATTTTACGTAAGTATATGATCCGCATTTGTCCACTGAATGATCGTGTTCTTCCTACAAGGCTTCAGATGAACAACTTTCGTTTCTCGTTTTCACCTGGATAGAAGCCAAATCAAAAGTAAAGCAACTGAGGCCGAAAACTTTTTCCCTTCTCTGTTTGTGCACATCCCCCTTTCGGTCTGTATTTTCGTTTGCTGATGGTCTTATGTTGAGAAAGAGATGGTTTTATGTTGCATGTCATGTCATGCTGATAGCTTTATGTGAAGTGAATTGATTATGATAAGAGCTCGCACTATTTATTGTTCAAAGTTTTTACCACCAATCGGCAGATATCATGATCTGATCATGTGCACTATACTACTGCTCCAAGATGCTGCCGGTTTGACCCTTTTTGCTGTCTTTGGTGTGTGAAGCTGAAACCAGCTGGGATAGAGATCTTTTCTGCTGGTGACCTCAAGGTCGAGTGGCCAGTCGCTTTAGTCGATGCATCGATAGAATTCCCTTTTGCTCTCCTGGTTGTAGCATAGGCATACTAGATCTGGCAGGGAGTGAATTCAAAACTTTGTTGGTAGTAGAAGTTCAAGCGGGAATTGACATAAGCATGTTTATAGGTATGCCAACTTCCTCGAGTCGAAACAGTCACGGACAGCAAACATGATATAGGCAACATTAGTCTGTAAATCATCACACACACTCCCTGCCCATTTGATTGAACTCCGTTTGAAAGCAGTTCATCTGCAATTATTATAGAGGCTTCGCATTCATACACCTGAATTGATCATGTCCAACTGGGGATGTGTATGTGTGATAAAGGTCATTTTAGCAAGCAACGTAGCTTGTACGTTGAACTAAAATTGGAAGCGGAAGCATGTAAGATCACTCGTTTATCAGAGACATGTTACGCAGCAACGTTACTAAATAAAAAAAGTCTGCAATTCAAGAAGGCCGTGAGAAGCATCAGATCTATATACCGTCGAAGAACGGCTGGTCCCGCTTGGAAGTAAAGGATTACTTGTATATAAACTTATTGCTTTGTATACTCAAGTCACAGAATTTGAAGTCTTCACGAACGACATGGACTAGTTTACTTGGCGTTTTGCGCGGCTATGTCTTTTACATATTTTTAAAAGTTAAGGACACCAATAATGTGAGATGCGATATAAAAGAATAGACTTATTTGATAGTAATACCTCTAGTATTCTAAAAAATAACACATAATTTAAGGATGCCTAAGATTCAAGCAAAATAGACGCTGCATTACATTAGTGAAAAAGTGATTTTTTAGAGTGCAATGGTGATGCGATAGACTTATTTGTTAACTCCATTAATTTAAGGATGCCTAAGATTTAGACACATTAAAAACATTTTATGTTCTCATTTTCTAAAAGCATTTTTCTCATCAATTTGAGGAAGAGCTAATAAAAAATATTTTCCTAATTAATAGAAAATCTAAGCTTAAATTTTAAAAAGTAATTTCCTCATTAGAAAATCAGAAATCAATTTCCATAACCCTTAACAAACATAGGCCTAGAGGTTAGGGCCAAGTCCACTGAGGACCATCGAGGCCAAACCCAAGTCCACAAGGTCAGGCTCGGAACCTTGATGCTTGGCCTAGGGTCAACAGAGGTTGGCCTTGGGGTACGAGTGCTTGTGCTAGGACCTTGGCATCCAAGCTCAAGTCCATAGAGGTCAAGCCCCAAGACTTTAATGCTCATGCTTGGGTCCCTAGCCCCTAGGTCCAAGCCCATTGAGATTGGGCTTAGGTCCACAAAGGCTAGGCCCAAGACTCCCGTGCATGTGCGTTGAGCACATAGAGGCCAGGCCGGGTCCCTAGCGCTTGGTCCTTGGTCCATGGAAGTCACACGTGAGTTCATAAAGGCCAAGATTGGGACCCTAGAGCTTGTGCCTGAATTTGAGTCCATTGAGGCCAAGTCCGAGACCCTTGTGCCCTTGCTTGGGTCCTCAATGCCCGTGCTCTAGACCCTAGTGCTCGTGGTAAACTCCCTCATGCCTAAGCCTAGGTCCATTAAGGCGAAGGGCCGAGACTCAAGTATATATTTGAGAAGGATAACGGAAATTTGTCTGAAGGAATTTTTTTTTTCTTTTTCTTTATCAGCTTTATTGGTGGGATGCATCTGGGAAAACATTTGAAGAAATATTTTTCCATTTATTTTTAAATTTAAATTTAATAGGTGTGAGGTTGACACATCACTAAACTAGTGCTAATTGATTGAGTATGGGCCAGGTGACGCCATTAAGCAATGTGACTTGGCACGTGGCATAAAAAAAGCAAAGTTAAATGCTATGAGCAAGCACATGAACAAGCATACTCTTAGCTTTAAGGGTGTGCAACTAAATTGATTTTATCCGGAAATCGGATCGGATCACTCGAAAAATGGGTCTAGGAACCCTTCCCATTAGAATCAGTCCAAGAACGGGTTCCAAATTTTTGAACTGGTTGTAACCGGTTCGGGAATAGGTTGCAACCAGTTTCGAGTGCATACCCATCCAATAACTAGACTGGACCACCTTGTTTTTGAATCGGTTTTGAAATTGGTTTTATAAGCTAAAATGCCAAAACCCAAATTTCATTTTCCCCTAAATTCTAACCTCGGCATTCATTCATCTTTTATCTTTCCTCAAAACTTCTCACTAGTCCATCATTTTCCCTAATTTTTATGGATGAATGGAGAATGGAGTTTCAAATTTATGTTTTATGTTATGTGTTTGAACTTTTATCATTTATAATTGTATATGACTACGTATTTACCTTATAGATTGTTGTTTTTGGCGGATTAGGATTTCTGTTGTTCATCTTTTACTTTGAATCGTTTCGTTACTCATAACCTCAAATGATTTTGTTGTAAAAATGAACAAAAAAAAGTAACAAAAAGATAAGACAGGTTCTTGGGTTGACCTTAGAACTGGAGTGGAAAAATAAGGTGGGTTTTAGAATTGGTTCCAAACAAATAAGGTAGGTTTTAGGGTCAAAAAAAGGGGACCATTTATAATATGGTAGATTTAGGTTGGGAAAAGGATACTAGAAGTCCTAAAATTTATGTATGACGCTTACTTTAATGCCAAAATTTTTTACTAGCTCATTTAAGTGTCAACGATGAGAAATTCCGGTCAAATTGAATAAGCGGCATTTGTGAATAAAAATTTTAAGTGACATATTGTAAATTTTTAAAAACTTATTCCACGTAAACATGCAATATGACATAGTTTAGTCCAATTTGGCTAGGTAATGAACAAAACGATTTTGCAGGCCGTCCATGGCAAAAGCAACATGGTTTGAACTTAAGTAAAAAGGCTAGCCTCGTCGCTCACTTGCCGTCACTCGCCATCCGCTTGCCGTCGCTTGCTCATCGCCCATGGTTAAGATGTGTTTCTCTCTCTCTCTATGTTGCTCAACTAGAGGGGAAAATTAGGGTTCGTAAGGGAAAAGTTGGGGTTCATAAGGGAAAAAATAGGGTTTGTGAGAAAAAATTAAGGCTCACGGGGGAAAATTGGGGTTGTGAGCCGCTGCTCTCTATTTGTAAGATTGAGCTATTAATTTTGGGGGCAAACCAAAATATGGAGTGAATTTGGGTTTAATGGCCGATTAGGGTTTGAAATTGGGGGTTTCTCTTTCAATTTGGAGATTTAGGGTTCTTATTTGGCAAAAAGCTACCATAGGGCATCATTTTAGGGTTTAGATTTGACTAGACTCTCTAGTGAGCTACATCAGCTCAAGAAATTTATAAAAAATGGTCCTATCAGATTTCCGGCCAAACAAACCAAAGTTGGCATTGAAAAGACTGTTTTTAAAAAAATTGGCATTTAAGTGATTCATAAAAAAAAAATAGTAATAAAGTGAGCGCCATATATAAGTTTTGACACTTCTAGTATCCTTCTCCCATTTTAGGTTCCTGCTCTAAAACCTACTCACCTTGGAACCGATAATCCCTCCTCAACTTTGACTTTAACTATACATATGTAGCTATACGACAACTCTGGGAATATTATCTCCATGCTCATCGACTCGCATGGCTATTTTGACTAATAGAGATGCTTTAGGGTAGAATACAAATTCCTCTATAGAAGCTTTGATTTGACTAATATAGATGCATAAGGGTAGAATACAAATATCTTTGTAGATGCTTTAGGGTAGAAGATATATTTCTGTAAACCAGCAAATTAGTCATGCAAGTCAATGAGCGTGGAGATAATATTCCGAAAGTTGTCGAGTTGCTCAAGATATCTGCAAGTCTTAACCATCATCTGCCGGCATAGGCTGATAAATTGCCTGCATTTCATCCAAAACGGATCAGATTCTACGATCCACACACGAGATCCAAACATGTAACTGATTATACGTACTCCGTTCTGATTGACTCGACTCGAGCTCCGGGTGTTTGGCATTCAAGAATCAGCGCCTTGTCGGTTGTTTGACGTTAGAGTATTCTGTGTTCATATCCATCCGCAGTTAAAACTAATTGAAGGATATGTGGTACCTTAAGTCGTTACAAGCATGATTCTCGTCTGACAGAAATGTCGGCTGCCTTTTTGTTGGATGCCGATATCATATTAGGGTTGTGACGGCATTGTCCGATTCATTAGAGTGCCCATAAAGGAGATCTTAGAGTTCACTTTGAAGACATGGAAAAACATTACATTCGATGCATCGTTATACCAAACGTAAAGTACACATTTGCTGGATAGAGAGCTCCTGCAGTACTGGAATTAAACTTTTTCTAAGATATAAAATATGATGAAGAAACAAAACATTAACAAGTGGTACGATGATGTTGTCTGCAACTTGTGCAGTTGCCTTGAACTGCACCCAAGTCTTGTACTGTAACTTTAAGGAAAACTATGTTGAGTCATATGTATACTTGGTTGAACCAGGAAAATGACATGATTAGCATGCCAAAGATAGAATTGTATTGCCCAGTGGGACGAGGGCGCCAATTGGCGCTTTTCTTGGCTTTAAAATCTCTAATGAAACCGACAATGCGGCGATCGGAAGTTATATACATCCCACGTGCGCTTTTCAGTTGTTTTGGCAAGCAGTTTCATCGTTTGTCATGGCAAGTGCAATTCTTTGATGCCACGGCAAGATTGTTGGATTTAAATTATCATAGGATGTGAACTTCTAAACTACTGGTGATGAGCGAATCAAATGGTCAATATGATTGAGAAGTCACGGTCGTTTTTATTAAGATGCAAGCATGAGTGAGTTGTGTTAGAGAAATCCCACGTCGAAGAATCGGTATGGTATGAAACAGTTAATATATTCTAATTAGCCTATGACTTATTGGTTGAAGTTTTTGAGTGAAAATGTGTCCGATCGGATATGTTTATGGGCTCAAATTTGGACTTCCTCTTGGTGATGTCCTAGGTGAAGGTATTGGGTTTCTACTATGCACTCTTAACAAATAATATTAGAGCCGAGGCTCAAATGGTATTAGAGCCAATGGTGCAGCAACGTGTTGGATTAAAGAAATCCCACGTCTGAAATAGAAATCGATGTAGTCTAGACCAGTAAATATTTTATAATTAGCCCATAACTTAGTCTCAATGTGCAAGGATGGAATTATTGATGCAATTGTCCCTCATCGTAAGGTGGATATGCAAATTATTAACACCATAGATTTCGGAAGGCCATCTTAGATTTCTGTTCAATCACGGTTCTTGATTTTTATGCTAAATGTTTAATTCCATGATTTGTTTGACGTGAACAACATAAGTAGTTGCTTCATATTTGAGCTGGTTCTTCATTTGGCGAAGATAATGATGCGCCGGAAATAGAGGGGATTCAATTTTTCTGTGTCTTTTGTTTATCTTGCTCGCTCAAATGCCTTGGTACTACTTTGTGGAATCAACCAAATTTTACTAAAATTGGTGGCTCAGTGGGAGTCTGATCTTTGTTGTCTCAAATTTTGGCAGCCCTCGTTTTGGTATAGCGCATACACTTTGTTTGGGACTATCTCCGTGGCTTGCAGCTGAGGTTCCTATACTTGTGGATTCTGGTATGATTAAGCACAAGGATGACTCTCCATCGTCCAATGAATCGTCATTCAGTTTAAACTTTTGAGATTGTGAAAGCATACCTTGATCAGTGACTAGTCTTGCTCAAAGAAAATAAGTAACTGTTTACTTACTCATCGATCTGGATTACATAAAGCCATGGTTGAGTGCCGACATTGTTTGTTCGGACAAAATGCTCGTGCTTAGCTTCCATCTTTAATGATATAAAGTTCCTTATATAACCATGAGAGTGGTTATTTCTTTTTGGTGACAATCCAAGTATTGCTGATGGCCTCCCCCTATGTAAAGTGTAGCGTAAGCTTGGACCTTCCTCTTCTCATTACATGTTTCGATGTGGTTTGAGTGACACAAGTTGGACATGAGCTGCCTAGCTAATCAGTCACTATACATAGATGAAGAATTTTATCCTCCTTATCTCAACTTTTGTTTGTTGACCTACCAAACTGTTAAAATATTTTGCAACAGCTGTCTAAGAGTAATGGACATGGGCCTTTGCTGTCATCTATATTTTAAGTTTAATCAGAGAAAATATGACAGATCTCGACCTAGGACCATCTTGATTTTACGTAAGTATATGAGCCGCACTTGTCCACTGAATGTTGGTGTTCTTCCTAGAAGGCTTGAGATGATCAACTTTTATTTCTCGTTTTCACCTGGACAGAAGCCAATTCAAAAGTAAAGCAACCGAGGCCAAAAATTTTTTCCCTTCTCTGTTTGTGCACATCCCCTTTCGGTCTGTATTCCCGTTTGCTGATCAAGAGCAGGCTTTCTTCATCTCGAGAAAGAGATGGTCTTATGTTGCATGTCATGTCATGCTGACAGCTTTATGTGAAGTGAATTGATTATGATAAGAGCTCGCACTATTTATTGTTCAAAGTTTTTACCGCCGACCGGCAGATATCATGATCTGATCATGTGCACTATACTACTGCTCCAAGAAGATGTTGACGGTTTGACCCTTTTCGCCCTCTTTGGTACGTGAAGCTGAAACCAGCTGGGATAGAGATATTTTCTGCTTGCGACCTCAAGGTCGATTGGCCAGTTGCTTTAGTTTATGTATCAATAGAGTTCCCGTCTTCCTCTCCTGGGTATGCCAACTTCCTCGAGTGGAAACAGTCCCGGACAGCAAACATGATCTAGGCAACATTAGTCTGTAAATAATCTCTGTGGAAATACACCTCCCTGCCCACTTGATTGAACCTCGTTTGAAAGCAGTTCATCTGCTATTACTAGAGAGAGAGAGAGAGAGAGAGAGAGAGAGAGAGGCTTCGCATTCGTACACCTGAATCAGCCATGTCCAACTGTGGATGTGTATGTGTGACGAAGCTAATTTGAGCAAGCAAAATAACTTATGTCGAACTAAAATTGGAAGCGGAAGCATGTAAGATCATTCGTTTATCAGAGATGTTACGCAGCAACGTTACTAGATTACTAGATTAAACTAGTCTGCAATTCAAGAAGGCCGTGAGAAGCACCAGATCTATGTACTGTCCAAGAACAGCTGGTGGCGTTTGGAAGTAGAGGATTACTTGTATATAAACTTATCGCGTCGTATACTCAAGTCACAGGATTTGAAGTCTTCACGGACTACGTGGACTAGTTACTTGGCGTTTTGCGCGGCTGTCTTATACATATTTTTAAAAGTTAATGAGACCTATAATGTGAGATGCGATATAAAAGAATGTATTAGACTTATTTGATAGTAATACCCATAGTTTTCTAGAAGAGTAACACAGCCACATTACATAAGATTTTTAGAGTGCAATAGAGAAAGTTATATTCTCCATTTGTTTCATGGAAAACATTTTTCTCATTTTCCGGCATTTGAATCACTTTGGAAAATGTGCTACTGAAAAATATTTTCCTAATTAACGGAAAATTTATGCTTAAATTTAGGAAAATAATTTCCCCTTTGAAAAACCAAAAAGCAGTTTTTATAACCCTTGGCAACATACATAGGTCTAGAGACCAGGGCCAAGTCCACTAACAACCATTGAGGCCAAACCTAAGTCCATAGAGGTTGGGCTAGAAACCCCGATGCTTGGCCCTAGGTCCGTAGAGGTTGGGCTCGGGATATTAGCGCCCATGCCAAGACTTTGGGGTCTGAGCTTGAGTCCATAGAGGTTAGGCCCCAAGACCTCAATGCTCATGCTCCGATCCCCAGCCTCCAAGTCCAAGCCCATTGAGACTGGGGTGGGATCCACAGAGGCTAGGCCCAACACTATGGTGCACGTGTCTCAAGTACATCGAGGCTAGGCCGAGTCCCCAACACTCGAGCCTTGGTCCATGGAATTTGTGCCTAAGTTCATAGAGGTTGAGCTTGGGACCCTAGAGCTCGTGCCCACATCCAAGTCCATTGAAGCCAAGCCCGAGACCCTAGTGTCCGTGCTTGGATCCCCGATGCCTGAGCTCAAGACCTCAACGCACATGCTAAACTTCCTCACGCTTGAGCCTGAGGCCCATTAAGGCGAAGGGCCGGGACTCAACTAATTATTTGAGAAGGATAATAGAAATTTATCTAAAAGAATTTTTTTCGTTATTTTTATCAACTTTATTGGTGGAATACACCTGGGAAAACCTTTGAAGAACTATTTTTCCATTCATTTTTAAATTTAAATTTAATACGCGCGAGGATGGCATATCACTAAACTAGTGCTAATTGATTATGGGCCAGGTGACGCCATTAAGCAATGTGGCTTGGCACGTGGCATCTAAAAGGAAAAGTTAAGTGCTATGTGCAAGCGCATGAACCAACATCCTCTCAGCTCTAGTGGTGTGCAACTAAACCGATTCTCTCGAGAATTGGATCGGACCGCCCGAAAAATATGTCCGAGAATCAGTTCCCATTAAAACCGATTGTACTAGTTCGCGAACAAATTTCGAGTGAATACCATTCAAGAATGGGACTAAAATACAATGTTTTGGAGTAGGTTTCAAAACTGGTTTTATAAGATAAAAAACCAAAACTCTAATTTTATTTTGTCCAAAATTCTAACATCAACACTCCTTTGTCTTTTATCATTTCTCAAAACTCCTTGCTAGTCCTTCCTCTTTCCTTAATTTTTTACGGATGAATGAGGAATGGAGTTTTATAATTCATGTTTTATGTTATGTGTTTCAACTTTTTATCGTTTATAATTATACATGATTATGTATTTATCTTATGGATTGTTATTTCTGGTGGATTAAGATTTCTGTTGTTCATCTTTTACTTTGAATCATTTCGTTACTCACAACCTTGGATGATTTTGCTATAAAAAAATGAACAAAAATTAGTAACACAAAGATAAGATAGGTTATTGGGTGGACCTTGGAACCGGACTGGAAAAATTTAGTAGGTTTTAGAATTGGTTCCAGATAAATAGGGTAGGTTCCAACCTAAAAAAACTGACAACCGGTTATAATAGCCATCCCAGAACCGATCATCCTTACTCAACTCTGACTTTAACTATACATACGTAGCTATACGACAACTCTGGGAATATTATCTCCATGCTCATCGACTCGCATGGCTATTTTGACTTATAGAGATGCTTTAGGGTAGAATACAAATTCCTCTGTAGATGCTTTAATTTGACTAATATAGATGCTTAAGGGTAGAATACACTATCTTTGTAGATGCTGTAGGGCAGAAGACAAATTTCTGTAAACCAGCAAATTAGTCATGCAAGTCAATGAGCGTGGAGATAATATTCTGAAAGTTGTCGTGTTGCTCAAGACATCTGCAAGTCTTAAGCATCATCTGCTGGCATTTCATCCAAAACGGATCAGATTATATGATCCACACATGAGATCTAAACATGTAACTGATTATACGTACTCCGTTCTGATTGACTCGACTCGAGCTGCGGGTGTTATTGCATTCAAGAATCAGCGCCTTGTCAGTTGTTTGACGCGAGAGTATTCTGTGTTCATATCCATCCGCAGTTAAAATAATTGAAGGATATATGGTACCTCAATTCGCTACAAGCATGATTCTCGTTTGATGAAATGTCGGCTGCCTTTTTCATGGACGCCGACATCATATTACGGTTGCGACGGCATTGTCCGATTCATTATAGTGCCCATAAAGGAGATCTTAGAGTTCACTTTGAAGACATGAAAAAACAGTACATTCGATGCATCGTCATACCAAACGCGAAGTACACATATGCTGGATTGAGAGCTCCTGCAGTTGCCTAAGATATAAAATATGGTAAAGAAACAAAACATTAACGAGTGGTACGATGATGTTGTCTGCAACTTGTGCAGTTGCCTTGAACTGCACCCAAATCTTGTCCTGTAACTTCAAGAAAAACTATGTTGTCATATGTATCCTTGGTTGAACCAGGAAAATGACATAATTAGCATGCCAAAGATAGGAATTGTATTGCCCAGTGGGACGAGGAAGCCAATAGCGCTTTTCTTAGCTTTAAAATCTCTAATGAAACCGACAATGCGGCGATTGAAAGTTATATACATTCCACGTGCGCCTTTTAGTTGTTTTGGCAAGCAGTTTCGTCGTTTGTCATGGCAAGCGTGGTTCTTTGATGCCACGGCAAGATTGTCGGATTTAAATTACGATGAGATGTGAACTTCTAAACTACTGGTGATGAGCGAATCAAATGGTCAATTTGATTGAGAAGTTGCAGTTGTCTCTGTTTGGATGCACGTGTGAGTGAATTGTGTTAAAGAAATCTAATATCGAATAATCGGTGTGATATGAAGCAGTTAATATATCTTAGTTAGCCCATAACTCATTCATGGAAGTTTTTGAGTAAAAGTGTGTCTGACTGAATATGTTTATGGACTCGAATTTAGGCTTCCTTTTGGTAATCTCCTAGGTAAAGGTATCGACTTTCTGCTACACACTCTCAATAAATAATATTAGAGTCGAGACTCAAAATGGTATTAGAGCCAATGGAGTAATATCATTTATAGTTGGATTAGAGAAATCCCAAATCCAATATGGAGATCGGTGTGATTTAAACCAGTTTATATATTATAATAGCCTGTAACTCAGTCTTTATGTCCATGGATGGAATTATTGAAGGCGCAATTTTCTTTGCCTTTGATCCAAATATCTGCTTTTATCAAATTGATTCTTGCGAAAAGACCATTTGATTTTCAGTACTAGATGACAGCAACACTACAAAGCGCATCCAAGGCGAAAACTGTCACGTCTCCTCGCACGATTGAGCCAAAATGTGCTATTGTACATACATACCATTTCATATTCGCTCAGATACTTCATCCAACTCTCACCTCTCTACAGTTTTTTGAGATTGAAACTTCTCAATATGGACACCTGGTTTAGTAACAGGTGCTTTATCAGTCCGCAGTTGCACTAGCGAGAATCGGAGCTGGAAGGTTCTGGAGCTCATTGTGTTCCGATATCCTGAAACGAGAGAACAACAGTATTCCACGCCTTCCTACAGAGATTATGAGAACGTCAATAGCGCTTCATGTAGACGTACTCCATGACGGCATCGCCGGTCTCTTTCGACCTCATCTTTTTTATTTTTGGGGCATATTTTCCATCAAAGGAAGCATATTTTCCATCAAAGACAAAGCCCGGGAAATATACTTTCAGATATTCAGCTTTTTTATCGGCTTGCGCGTGAAGACATGGTCATCAGAGTGCTTTGTGGCATCCCTTCGAGCCTTTTGTTTTGACTTTTGCATTATCTTCAAATCCCAATCGCCAATACATCATAATGTAGAGAAACTAAGATAAACAAAAGACATGCAATACAAGCATTCTAAGCATTGTATCTCGGGGTTCTTTTCCGAAGAGAACTTCTATCAAGATGGGGGGTTTCCATCTAGAAAAGGCATGAATGAGATTCTGCATTATATATATGAAAAAGCAGCTCTTATTGTTAAAATTTGCCATCTACCACTGTTGATGATATTGAAATCATTTACATATTTTTCGTGATCAAGTGTTATATATAATTGAATATTTTTCTCTAGCTCCTAGCTTAGCTAACCTGATGAGATTCCCAACCTAGTCATTAATTATAGGGAAATTGACATGAATGATTCGGTAACTTTAACTCAATGCAAAATGTATGAACTTTTCATTTGTTTAATGTGGTCCTTCAACTTTAGTCCAATATGCAAAGTGATCCTTGAACTTTTAATTGCTTTAGTATGGTCTCTAAATTTTTCGTGTATATTCAATTTAGTCATTGGATTGTATAAAAATGTTCAATGTTATCCATTTTTAAATTAATGAAAAGACAATATTAAACTTTTTATGTATATTCAATTTATTAAAAATTCTACTTTACACATTTGACAAAATTTTAGAGACTATATTAAATAAATTAAAAATGTGGATCAAATATTTATGTCATTATCCCTTAATTATGTACCTTTAGTTGGCTGATTGCATTCGGCTTAACAATTGCAACAAGAAGGGCAAAGTTCCAAACACCTTACAAATCCCTTTTCGTAGAGTAGCTCAATAATCTATATATCACACCAAAGAAAAATTTACTTTTCTCCTTGCTTATGTCTACATCAATTATAAAAGTCGAGACAAGAAAGATCCATTCCAACCCCTTGAAACCCGAGTAGCCTGCACATACGCACAAAAATCACATTATTGAATCGGACCAAATCCTAAATGGACTCAAATCCTCCAAGACAGCTCGAAATCAACTTGACCTTAAAGTAATCAAGATTCAAAACGATTCACAATTCAAAACATTAACTTAATCCATTCATTTGTCACATCTACTTTCAGATTCGAAATTGTCATCACAAGACAATGCACCAAAAAAAAAAAGGAAAACTAAGACATGGATTCGAATAATCAAATGCGACATGTGGAGCTCCCTTGGGTACCTTATCTTGGGAGGAAATCAAGAGGGACCAACTTGGAGGAGCCCCGCCAACTTGGGAGATTTCCATCCATCATAGAATGAATTTCATAATAGGAGGGAGGGAGGGGAAGCATTTCAGTGGGGGCCCCTCCCGAAGATCATATAACAGGAGACTGACATCGAGAGGCAAAGTCAGGATAAAACGTGCATTCAACCCACCAATCAGAGAGCGCAGAAATCTCCTCGATCCGTCCCATCCCAAATCGTCACCCCCCTCCTCTCCACTCCACGATCCGATTGAATTGATTACACGAGCCGGCCCCCTCCCTCTTCGGCCACGAGTCAATTTGCCTCTTCGCCCCCGCCCCCAAAAACGACCTCACGTTTGACACCCTTCGCATTCCCACCACAAGCCAACCCCCACCGGAAAAGATCCTCCCTTTCGGGCTCTTTTCCCCTCCCCATCTCGCCGGCCGGCGGAACCCAGAACCGCCGTCCCCCTGCCCCCTCCTTCTCCGATCGCCTCGTTGACCTCCATTGCCGTTCCTCCGCGTCGTGAATTGGGAAGAGGGGTCCGACGGGCGTGATGGCGGTCTCGAGCGGCTTCACCGGGGCGAAGTTGGAGAATTGGCTCCTCCTGTGCAATGGGTCGCCGTCGCCGGCGCCGTCGAGGGCTTCCTTGTCCTGGCCGTCCCCAATTGGGTTGCCCAGGAGGCGATCCCTCGCGCAGAGGGGCGTGAGCGTTGGGGTTGGGTTCAATCGGGTCGTGAGATGCGAAGTCGCCGCGTCGGACGCCGTCTCCGGATCGCCCGACGTCGATACTTCCAGCATTTCCGCTCTCGAGCAGCTCAAGACCTCTGCCGCCGATAGTGAGCCCTCTTCCTTGTTGTGTTTGAGCTTCAAAGTGGATTTCTTGCGTGTGCTCTGAACCTGGGATTTTGGTTATGTTGTTCAATCTCATGAAAGTGCGTGTTATTGGAAGCATTTTCCATTTGTCTTTAGGATTGGTGTGGTGAGGGGTTAGGTGGTTTTATTATCTTCGAGAATTTGTGAACTTGTTAGTATTTTCTGAAATTATGGAGCTTCTTTGATGGTGAATGTCGTCTTTAAGCTCAAAGAGGTAAATTTCTAGTAGCGTAAGAGAGAGAGTGAATGTCTGGACCATTTTCTACTTTTGGTTTTAGATGGAAATGCATACAAGACCAAGCAAGAGGTTTAGAGTTAGGTGGTAGTGTAGGATTGCCGAGTGAAGATGTTTCGATGTCCAAATTGGGTTAAAACCGTAATGATTCGATTGAACTTGAGAATCTAGTCTGGGGTTTGAGCAATTCGGATTTTATTCTGTTCCTATGGTGATGTACCCCTTTCTTCACCTTTGAGGTGGAACTACTTATTTCCCTCTCTTCTTAGATATGTTGAGCTTAAAACAGTCCTGCATGTTCATAGAGAGTGACTTTCTTCCTTTTATTTGTGGGCCGCAAATGTGTTTACCTATTTTCTTTTCCTGTTGCATAAATTCAGTCCTTCCCTGTTTATGACCACCAATCACTGTCTGGTGATTGGTGAAGACTTTTTGTGTGTGGTCTTCTAGATGTAAGGTTTGACTAACCAGATATCTGCTAATGTTTAGCTTTTCAAGCAATGATGCAAATAGAAAACACAGAAGCGAAAGTATATATTGTGACATCAGATTCCTAAGTTGAGATCACTAAGTTTATCTCAATTGTTTTGGTCAGGGTATACAAAAGAAAGGAGCAGCATTGTGGTTATTGGGCTTAGCGTGCACACAACTCCTGTGGAGATGCGTGAGAAACTTGCCATTCCTGAGGCAGAATGGCCTCGAGCCATTGGAGAACTCTGTAGTTTGAATCATATAGAAGAAGCGGCTGTCCTTAGCACCTGCAACAGAATGGAGATATATGTTGTCGCTTTGTCTCAGCATCGTGGGGTTAAAGAAGTGACTGAATGGATGTCTAAGGTGATTTACTTTTGCTCCTTGTCATGACTAATTGTTGGATTCTTGCAACAATTAATTGCCCTATGATACTTGTTTTATGGATGAAAAGCACAAGTTTCCTTTGAGTTCTTCTTAATCCGGGATTCTTCCTTTCTGTTCTCTTCTTCTCTGGTGAACGAAATCCTCTAGCAGCTGTTATCATATGACATCCTGCTGTTAGTTCCTTGCAGAAATTAAAGCAACTGAGTTATCCCAGGTCATAGACCTTTAAATTTATTAAACTCGACTTTCCTTTAAATTCTTTTTAGTGAAGGACTCTTCCTTTCTATTCCTCTCTGGTGACAGGAATCCTTTAGCAGTTCTTTTTCTATAATATCCTGCTGTTAGTTCCTTGCAGAAATAAAAGCACCTGACCTATCCAGCTCATAACCCTTTAAACTTATTAAACAGTTTGTAAAGAATTTAAACTAATGATTTCTGAAGCATCATGGGTAAGTATGGAAGATAATCTGTATCATTTGTGTCCTCAGCATTTTGCTTGGGGGTCTTGTCTTTACAAAATTTATGCTGCCTCATTAATTAACAGTTTGCTGTTATGAGTGGTCTAGTTGATTACCTGTTCTAATTCGTGTGACCTTATGGAAAGAATTAGCACAAAATGCAGTCAAGTTCTTATCACTACTTTTCTTCTTGACAGACGAGCGGGATCCCTGTTTCAGAGCTTTGTCAACACCGGTTTTTGTTGTACAATGGGGATGCTACACAGCATATTTTTGAAGTCTCAGCAGGTCTTGATTCTCTTGTCCTAGGAGAAGGTCAAATTCTTTCTCAGGTTAAACAGGTTGTAAAAGTTGGTCAAGGAGTTGTTGGATTTGGGAGAAACATTAGCGGGCTTTTCAAGCACGCCATCACTGTAGGAAAGCGGGTCAGAACGGAGACGAACATTGCTTCTGGAGCTGTTTCTGTAAGCTCTGCTGCTGTTGAGCTGGCTTTGATGAAGATCCCGGAATCCTGCCACGCTACAGCCAGAATGGTAGTAATTGGAGCAGGCAAGATGGGTAGACTCGTGATCAAGCACTTGGTGGCAAAAGGATGCACAAAGATGGTGATAGTGAACAGAAGTGAGGAGAAAGTTGCTGCGATTCGCGAAGAGATGAAGGGTGTTGATATTATCTACATGCCCCTCACAGAAATGCTCAAATGCGCAGGCGAAGCTGACGTGATATTCACGAGCACAGCATCAGAGACACCTTTGTTCTTGAAAGAGCATGTGGAGACTCTTCCTCCTGTGAGTTCAGAAGTTGGGGGCCTGAGGCTCTTCGTTGATATATCTGTTCCCAGGAATGTGGGTTCTTGCGTTGCTGATGTTAGCACTGCACGAGTGTACAATGTTGATGACCTTAAGGATGTCGTGGCAGCCAACAAGGAGGATCGCCTCCGGAAAGCCATGGAAGCTCAGGCAATAATCTCTGAGGAGTCTAAACAATTCGAGGCTTGGCGGGATTCATTAGAGACTGTTCCTACTATTAAGAAGCTGAGGGCTTATGCAGAAAGAATCAGAGTTGCGGAGCTAGAGAAGTGCCTGTCAAAGATGGGCGATGACCTACCGAAGAAAACTAGGCGAGCGGTGGATGATCTCAGCCGAGGAATAGTCAACAAGCTGCTCCATGGACCAATGCAACACTTGAGATGCGACGGAACTGATGGACGTACTCTGAACGAGACCCTTGAGAACATGCACGCTCTTAACAGAATGTTCAGCCTCGAGACAGAGATATCTCTTTTGGAACAGAAAATCAGAGCGAAAGTCGAACAAATCCAGAAATGAGCTCCATTACTGAATTCTTCTCACATAACTTCTCTCTTACTGCCTCAGAAATTGGAATAAGAGGATTACGTTCCTCACCTTGTCAAAGTTTTCGCTCTTCACTTCAAAGGTAGATGAGGATTGCAGAGTACCGAGGGGGCGTCAACGGCAGATGACCCTCCTCTTGATCGACCCTCGTGTATGTGGGTTTGCTCTTACTGCTGTGTACGTTCGTTCGGCTTTGTAGGATAGACGCGAGGGATTTTTGGCACGGGCTTGGTATGGATATCAAGTTATCATTCGTGGACCTGGATTGTATGTTATACTGCTACTGTTGTAATTAACCAGTCGATTTTTTTAAAATAATTGATGTGTTGTAGATTGGCAGTCATCATCTTATCATTATAACTCCGGTAGGCAGACTGAATATCGGACCGCCAGTGCAACTCAAAATCTCAAAAGCCTGGAAGAGACCGAACGGTGAAACGAACCTTCGCGTGGAGGAAGACAAAAAGCACACCCAAGCACACTAGAACACACAAATCTTCTGAAAAGATACTGACAGAGCAAAAGATCAGAGGCAAGTTTATCTTTTAAGGGAAACACCAATCATAATGCAATGAATACACAGGAGAATTCGTAGCCGAACCCGCGTAATAATGCTGCTAGTATGTTAGAGTAGATAATAGCTATAGGTAATGAATGCAAGATGAGAAAGATGACGCACCCAAATAAAAAGGGCAAAAAAATTCCATTGCACTAACAATTCATTTACACGTCGTCCCTTAATTCACATAATTCAAAATGGAACCCTGGCCTCAATGTCAAACCTCCTCCTAACGAGCAACAAGTGCCAATATCTTAACCCAGACATTGCACAAAACCGCAAGACATGTTTAACAACTAATACAATACACTACGCCCACCAATTTTTCGAGAAGTTACTGCATGCGCCCGTTTTGGTTTTAGACCGGTGCACAACATCTGTCGCTTCGTGTGGGATCAACATGATCCAACGGATCAGGCGTATGTGGCCTATACGGTCCGGATGTAGCTAGCTAATGATTTTTCCTATTTTTGGTGTCAAACTATTTTCTCTTCCGAAATGTACTCGTACTTTGACTGTCGAGCAGAATCAGGATTCAGAATCTGGCGTTTTCAAGGCCATGCAAGTCGCTTACTCGACCCAGCGACTTCTTCCCAATCGCCGCGCCAACCGACTTCGCCGACTTCGTGAGCGGCTCCCTACTCGCGTCAACCATCCCCGTCGCCGTCGCCGCCCTCTCGCTCCCTCTCCCCCGTTGGATCATCTGCCGCATCTCCAGGGCTTGCTGCCTGCTCCAGTACAGCTCCGCCAGCTCGGCCTCCAGCTCCCTCACGAACTCCTGCGCCCGCTCCGAGCCCGACTGCACCAGCAGGGCCCGCGCCGACGCCAGCATGTGGTAGGCGCTCGTGTAGTCGCCGTACTCCGTCAATCTCCTCGACTCCGCGACGGCCCTCGTCGTGACGAAGAGGCTCCTGAGCTGCTCCACCCTCGGGTCCGACGACCGGACGGCGTGGAGCCGGGGAACCACGAGCGCCCGCTCCGACCCGTTGACGGCCTCGTGCGTCGCCGGGTCCCTGTAGCCGCATCGCACCGTCATCACGTGGTGGGACCCGACGGTCGAAGTCGGCACCCGCAGCTCCACGAGCAGCTCCCTCTCCTCCTCGGCATACAGGTCGCCGAGCCGGACCGACCCCCGGAGCCAGCAAGGCGGGCCGCCCGTTGCCGCACGAGTAGACGGCGGCGACCTCCGCCGCGTCGGATCCGGACGCGAACCCGAGCTTGATTGTCAGATCCTGCACCACCACGCTCAGCAAGCCGCCGATGCACTTCGCGAAGGCATCCTCCGACGGCTCGCGACCGAAGCCGCGGCCGCCGCTCTTGCTGAACCCGGAGGCGTGGACCGGTATCTCGACGTGGGCGAAGCGCGTGGAGGGCACGTGGCTCGACGCCTGCCTCTGATTCTCGCCGCTGTAAGGGACCGTTTCGTCCTGGCCGTCGGATAATAAGATGATGCTGGCTACGGGGTTTCTCTCTCGCCGGTCCTCAAGCACCTTCGCGGCCTTCCTCAAGGCGTCCCCCGCGCTCTTCCCCTGGCCGCACGTGAGACGATCGACGACGCGCCGAGCCGCGCGCTGGCCCTGAGCCGTCATCCTCCTCAGAGGCAGCAGCCGCCGGGGAGCCGCCGAGAAGGCCACCAGAGACAGACGGTCGGCCGAGCTGAGCGAGCCGATGACCAGGCGCATGGCGCGCTTCAGCATCTGCAGCTTGGCGCCGGTCATGCTGCCGCTGGTGTCGAGCACCGCGACGAGGTCAATCGGCGCGCGGCGGGCTGGGTCGAGGCCGCTCCGCGTGGCGGCCGCGGGGGGCGGCGCCTTGACCCGCAAGGCGACGACGTAGGTGGCGCAGCTCTTGGACAGGGAGACGACCGCGGACTGAGGCAAGATCTTCACGTCGACGTGCGTCGAGTCTTTGCAATTCGTCATTTGCGAAACGTCGGCGCACGACGGAGTCGGGTTGACGAAGAACCCCTGAAACTCTTCAACCTCCTCCTCTTGCTCTTCTCCTTCTCCCTCGTCGATCGGAACGAATCTCGTCCCGTACTTGGGGGACAGCAGGGACTCGTCGTCGTCGTAGCATCTCGAGTAGGCCAACTTAGGCGAAACCGGTTCTGGCAATTTTGGCGTGGCAGGTCTCGCTGCTCTGGGTGAAGCAAAAGATTCGATCATCTTCTTGTCCTCGAGCTTGACTGATTCGGCCCGCGGCGATGGCTGTGGTGGGTCTAAGTGTGGCTGAGAATCTTGGCGGCGGAGGTCCTTGTGAATGGAGAGCAAGGGGACGTCGGTCCAGGAGGCATTGCAGATGGGGCAGATCAACGCCCCGTGCTTCCGGACGTGGGCGGCGATGCAGGCGAAGTGGAAGGCGTGGCTACACTCCGCTGTGTATATCGCCGCGCCGCGGCCTGTCTTGACACTGCCGAAGCACACCCCGCACGTGGTCTGGAACACAACAAGCACGACGTCAGAAAACTGACTAATTCACGAAAACGATTTACAAAAATGATGCGACGTGTTCTAATTACGCGGTCCAAGAGGGGTTCCTACTCTGAACTTGAAGCTGTTCTTGAAGAAAGACAACTTGAGCGGAGACCGCGGAGACGAAGAGTTGGAGCCAGGCAGCGATTTGGGCGTCATCTTCGTCGACTTGGGAGTGGAGGTCTTGCACTCGAGCCTCGGGGTCTCGCTCTGGCTCACGCTCGCTGTGCCGGGAGCCGGAGTCGATCCTGGAGCCGTTCGGCATCGAAGCAGGCTCGGGGTTGAAGAAGACGGAGGCGGAGGTTCGCGGTGAGCCTGCACTCGCGGCGTGGTAGGGTTGCTCCCGCCGGACAAGAACCCTAGCTTGGCGGCGGTGCATTTACGAGGGCTGGGGCCGGGGCTGATACTCTTCCGCTGGTGCTGCTTCTCGAGAGCCTTGGATTCCCGGTCTCGAGGGATGGTCGTGCAGAATGCTCTTCTCCAACCAGTGCCCATCTTCTGCGAAGTCGAGAGAGAGAGAGAGAGAGAGGGGCAGAGATAAGGAAGACGAAGAAGAGGAAGGAGAGAGGAAGGAGAGATCTCTTTTCTTCCTCTTTTGTATGGGTACTTTATTGAGGGTGGAGACAAAAAGTGCAGGATCCGATTTTTGGAGAAAGAGAGAGAAGGAAAAGGGGCATCATATGGGATCGAACGATGCGAGCTGAGGATTATATAGAGACAAATTTAATATGGGCTGGGGCACAATCAAATCCATATATCAATTTTTGGCCACTTCTTTTTCCAGTCCCTCTCTCTCTCTCTCTCTCTCTCTCTCTCTCTCTCTCTCTATCTCAATGCACGCACTGTTTGTGTTTTGTATTTTGTATTGATAAACCCGAAAAGATCTCTGCATAAGAAGCGGAGGCCGGAAATCTACTCCCCACTACTTCTAGTCTCTACAGTTCCTTCGGCAGCCTCGCCTCTTCTCGTGAATGGCATTGCAGCAGTAGCAGAGGAGGGAGGGAGTTTTATCCTTCGGGATTTCGACGCTTTATTATATTCATCGGAAGGTGGGCTCTGCAGGGATTCGTTTTCTCAAAGCAAATCTCAAACTACAGTACCGATTCACAAAAACGATGTGACGAACTGCGAGTAGAGATAAATATTTCGAGAGAGAGAGAGAGAGATGCGCATCGAGCGAAATGCGACTTCACTCGAGTTTGTTTGCTTGCATCAGCGCTAACGTGCTCTAGCTTTCTCTCTCTCTCTCTCTCTCTCTCTCTCTCTCTCTCTCTCTTTATGACTTTTTCTATGTTGACAGGCATGTGTTGCGGGTTCGCACGTTGACGTAAGCCGTCAAAGATGGTGCGTCGGAGCGTGGGCGCTGGCCACCGACATTAAGATGGGCGCTCAGGTTCTGTCCGTGGGGAGCACCTGGTCGCTCTCGCGTCCTCAAAGCCCACTTGTCTTCTGAGATCGACGTGGGATACGTGAACCGAACGGCTGCAATGCATCTCTTCCGGCGGACTTAGAATCCGAATAAGAAAATATTCTTCTATTCATGCTCCTTGTGACCAATGTTATCGCCTTAATAGGCAAATACGTGTTTAGACTCGAGTCTAAAGGATCGAATTATTCACATTAGTTGGTTTTGTGGGGCCCATAGTGTTAGTGGCTATGGTTCACTTGATTTGCTGGACCGTTGTCTGGGTAAAAGATTTCCTTCCGAAGATACTTTTACTTATGAATGGTAACCATACATTTTGTGTATTATTTCTCTCGTTAGGTTTCCCGGACTATGGCTTCCCTCCTATTAAAATATAAAAATCAACTTGCCTTAAAAAGAGGGGCTTCGACGGTGTAACTTTATTATAAACGGATTCAAAAGTTGACTCCCATAGCATAGTACTTCATACCGTGTGGCATTTATTTCCCACATTGCTTTTATACACCATTCGCCCCATTCTAAGTAGCAAATCCGTGAAAAGGATTCCTCGAATCATATTCAAATAATGACAGTTTTGGAGATAAGTTTTACATTCAATCGATTCCTAGTATTTATTCATCCAATTTAGGATTTGGGATATCATAAACCCCCCCCCTTCTTCAAGCTTATAGCATTGGCTACTTGCATGTGTCCTCATACATTGCTTCAATGGTACTCCTGCTATCTAAGGATAAGCATGGTTCCGAAGTAAAACACGAAACCCAAGAACCATAACAATGGGAACTTGTAAGTTCCAGGTTCCAAAAGATGCAGGATAAATTTCAGGTTTCAAAAAATGAGGAACTTGTCTTAATAGTAAGGATCCAAGTTCTCAGTTGAATGAACCTATAACATGTAAGTTGTAACTTAGAATTTAGAATAAGTTATAATATTTTTCTCGGTTCATATATTCGTACAATCTAGCGATATTCCATACCGTTTAATGATGAGTGTATAATCCTGAAGCACTAGTTTGAGCTTCCATTTTATGACCGAGATTTTTACTTTATTAATGTTCATATATTTTCGTGTGTCTTTATGATCAGTAAATTATAACAGCAAGTTGTGGTCGTTAAGGGTTTTAATTTATCGCAATCGTTTAATTAATAATACAGGTGGAATCTGATTAGACCCTAGAACCCTTAACAAGGTAGGTTCTAGGTTTTAAGGTATACATGATAGGTTCCAGAAGTTCCATATAGAACCCGGAATCACTCACCCCTACCGCTATTCATTCTTGTCGCCTTGATGTCCTCAAAGTTGATCAATCAGTTGCACGTCATCCATCTCTCGTACTCTAGTCATCACTCTCATCACTCATCAGATCGATGTGCAATCTAGTCTATCCCCTAATGTGATATCTATTCGAGGATGTTATACTTTCATACTATTTATGGCAATGATTTGTATGGTCTAAGCATTAATGGTTAATGATCATTTTGAAATGGGGTAAATGACACAAACGGTCCATAAATTATGGCTCAATGTGCAATACCATCACTGGAATTTAAATTCATTTGATATAGGCCATAAAATTTAATATAATGTGCAATGTCGTCCTTGAGTTTTTAATTTATTTAATATAGTATATAAACTTTTCATGCATGTTTAATTTAATCCCTAAATTGGATGAAAATGTTCAAGACAAATTAAAAATTCAAGGACGATAATATGTACTAAGGTAAAGTTTAGGAACTGCATTAAATAAAATTTAAATTCAAGAATTACATTAGATCATCTATGTCATTATTTTTTAGGATCAAGTCTCGGCTTAACAATTAAGCCATTGTCATTTTTTTTGTCATTTTTTTTATCCTATTTAAGAAAAAGGTGTGTCACCTAATTGGCCAGATGTCGGTAACAACTTTTTTGAAGGGGTGAAATGCAGTGGTTTCCTCCTCGGTAGAGGACAAACAGAGTCACATTATGACTCCCTCTTAGGGTTTTCTTGCTGGGATGGCCACATAATTCTCCCTCCCCAAACAGAAAGGACCACAAAAGAAGAGCATGCGAAGCCAAAAGGATAAAACAAAAAAGTCACATCATGATGCAAGCCCGTGTAGTGCGCCTGTGCAGCGTAGGGTCCTCCCTCCCAGTCTGAGGTCTTCCTTCCATGCAAATCCGACCGAGGAAGAGGAAGGAAAGCTACTGCAGTCGCTGCCCTTGGTATGGAGTACAGTCGCGTGTGTGGTCATCTCTCTCTGCTTCTGGGTCATACGTTGTGGAAACTAATGAGACGAATGTCACAGGGCAAAAAGAGAGGACATTCATTCATTCATGAAGCACTTTCTCGCAATGAAAGCAAAACATAAAGGACCCTGACACGGCCAGGACCGTGCATGACCAGTTCAGTCTAGTTACGGAATGCAGGCGTAGTTCCTAGGGTTTCTGGGTGCTTGCCGCTTCTCGATTCCCTTATCATGTCCAAATCATGCCGCAGTCGCATTTACCACAGCCAGTCCCATCATCACCTCCTTCGCGAAATACTCGAAAAAGTTTTAAATCGTTTTTCATCGACGCGGTAGTAGAAAAACCATAAAATAGAATTTGACCCAGCAAAGCTAGGGCGGGGAGACGGGGTTGCGCGGGAGTGGAGGATCCCTTCCCGATAAAGAGAGCATCGCAGCGTGGGGCGGTTTCCACGACGTTGACAGCAGGAAGAAAGGCCATCAGGCCCCTGGGAACGCGACCAATAAAATGTCATCGAAAACAGTCAATAATTCCGACACGCACGTGGGCCCCCTCGAAGACTTTAACCCCTACGACGACGAGGACGATTCCTATGGGGACCTAATTGTCCGAATTGTCAACTCCCTCATGGGAATTATAAAACCCGATTATGGTCCCGAAATCTCAACCTAATCACCCCTTTTCCGCTCGAGTTAGGCAGGGGAAGAAGGCCGAGGGATAATGGCTTTTGGGTTAACTTTAGTTGTTGGGGTTTAAAGCACTAATCGATTTCATTATCCCTTGCGAAAGACGAAACTTCATTTGGATCTTGGTCTTTGGAGGGTAGGCTTACTGAACTGTCGCCCGAGCTCTTTTTTACTAAAGGGGACGGATTTCTTAGTTCTACCACTTAAAGGGGTTGATAATCTTTAAGATTGCGTAACGTGGCTGGGTTATGATGCAAAGAACCAAAAGAAAGAACACTCCGTGATCAACAAGCGAAACCAAGATCGATTTTCAAAGTTTAATTATAAACCAATGTTGTGTATAAGCTGGACATTAAAAATATCAACTTATTGTCTATTACATCGCTTTATAAATCATTGGTAATAATTTCAGTGTCGTGTTCACAAACGAAAGTGATAATTTACAGCTCTTGGTCAAAAGATGCTACTATACTTTTTTCTGGTGCTCGACAAGCGCCTCATAGCTATGACAACTCTTCAAAATTGCAGCTATTACTGTCAATGATATTACTTGTCCAATGTTGGTAGGCATGTGTTGTTTTTGCACGTTGACATAAGCTGTCAAAGATAGGGCTCATATTTTGGGCAATGGCCACCAACCTGTACAATGAGCACTCAAGTACCTGCCCATGGGAAGCGCGTCCACCGAACTCATTACATGACAACCCTTGATCTTACAGGATCTATACGCGAGGTCTACATGGATCCACAGGATAAATTTATCGGTCTAGTGGACCTAGGTCGAAGAGAAAAATGAAATGTCTATGCTGCCTGTCGCCAAGGTTATTACATTAATGGGGCTTAGATTGCATATCCCTATCTGTGTTTGAGTTTCGAATTCAAGAGATTGAGTTAAAATACCCATTATTTCTCCTATCAGTAGATTGCCCCCAAAGCATGGGTTCACTACTCCTGTTAAAATAGAAAAATCAACTTGACTTAAAAACATGAGTTCACATTGTGTAGCGCTTTGTTATTAATGGATGCAAAAGTCGGCTTTGACAGCACCAGACTCCTTAGTGTCACGTATGTCATTTCTTAGAATACTGGGTTATTGTCTATTACCCCAGTTTATAAATCATAATTTATTGAATTTTATTTCTTTAATAGGTGTATTTCATGTCCACGAAAGAGACTACTTGGTACAATTTTCACACAACTACAGCAAAAAGATGGTACAGACCATTTCACAACATGTCATGTATGCTTTGTGGAGCTGTTGCCTACGCATCGTTTTGGAGGGAAACACATTTCCTGGACCCTCATAAATTCATGCTCAGAATTCATCCAATCGCTGCAATCGATGAGGAAAATTGCAGGAACCAAAGCGTCGCATTATTGCACGCGTTAAGTGTGCAAGAAGTTTGACCAAAGAAAAAAAAAGAAGACAAAAGTATGCAAGAAGGTTTTGAAAATGGAAGGAACCTGGAGAAGCAAAGTACGACTACCCACCAAGAACCTCAAATCTTCAAAACGAAGCGGTACATGCACGCACATGACTCACGCACATGCGGAGGAATCGGCGTTTAAAGTAAATGCATCGCAGCGAGGAGTGAAAGTACATCATTTAGAGTACCAAGGGAATCAGTTGCTTCAGTGGATGGATCTTCTTTCCCCATGTGAAGTGCCACTGCGTGCTTGTAACCCTAAAATAAAGTATTTAACCCCCCATAAGAGAAGACTGAAAAAATGGAAGGGGGAAGAGAATGCTAATTCGATTTTGCAATGTCTTTCTTTGTTCCTTCTAAGCTCTGATGGTTGTTCGTGGTTCACAATAAGATTGAGTAAAAAACGGTTTAAACTGCTAAACCACATCTGATCAAGTGGTTTTTGACGTTTTGGTTCGATTCAAAAGTACTTTTTCAAAAAGAAAACATTCTTAAATCATACAGAATCTTTTCTTTTAATCTCACAGATAATTTCGAGAATTTCAATTATTCACGCATGATAGAGGAAGAAGATACACCCTTGACATGGCTAGCTAGCATCCTAGATCCATGGCATTATGGTCTGGAGAACTTTATAGGCTTAGGTGTTGAAATGGAACCAATACTTGTACCTAGAAATTTCCATTTATTGCTTTGTTTAAAAGAATCTAATCATATCGTTATCATGCGAACCGATAAGTTTTGAAATAGTGTATGACACCCTCTATTCTAAAAACTTCATGAAAGGTTGTAGATAAGTGACCATAAGCTATAGATCCATCCCTAAAGTGTAGGTCATGGATTGGATCAAACATTTGAAATCAGACAAGGGCATGAGGACTGTTTCTTTCCCCTAATCCTGACCTTCTGCTAGTAGCTAGGGCAAATTCGCCTCACATTTAATTAAATTCAATGGATTTTCCCATTACATATGCTTCTCGGCCAGTACTTGGGTTTCTTTGTCTATACTAGCAAATACACACACATGTGCCAAAACAGAGATTGCACAGAGATAGTCAACGATGTTCTTTTATTTATGATTTTTTCGATTTTATGATGATACAATTACAGGTTTCCTTAATAATAAGTATAGGTTATTAAGAAACTTTTTAGGCAAGTATTTATGCTCAAAAACAGCTTTTAATTTTACTTTATGTATATAATAGAGGATATTTAATTGGCACGATCTTGTTAAGCCACATAAATGTTTTTCGATTTGTTTAGCTTCACGAAAGAAAGGGGAGATCGACGTATGAGAGAGAGAGAGGCTTAGGAGCCATCAGAGCCCAACACAGGTCTAGATGACAGTTCAAACGCGAAATCAGATTTATTTCATACTATTTAACTTGATTTAATTCGCATCAACTGGAAATTGGGATTAGGGTTTGGGAACAGATAATCAAGATCCGGTTCCCATTTTCTGCAAAACTCCTAAAATATTAAAACGGTCCTTTCCGCTTCCCCGGACAACAAATTTCTTCCTCTCCCTTCGAAAAATCGAGACGATTGGGAGCTCGAAATAAGTACTAATCAGCGACTTCTGTTCAGTCTCTTTATCATTTAATATTCGCACCATGATCGGACACCTCGAGTCCAGGCTAGGGGAGTTCCAAATATTCTTATTTAATCTAATAACCCATCATTAAAGAAATAATAGTGCAATCATCTGCCGACGATTCTGATGATTCGATAGGCCTTAATCAAACCACTTAAACAAATGACGATTGCCCACCCCAATCATGTTGGCTGAGTCACTATGATTGCAACCCGGATTATCTAATACAATACTGGTCAACAGGGTCTGATGAAAATGTGTGCGCAAGTGGCGAACTGTCGAAAAGAGATTTCCAAGCAGATGGCCTACGCGACATTATTCTAATGGGTCACCAGCAGTTGGTGGTTGTGGTCACATGGATGATGGGCTAATCAATGTTTATAGGTTCAAATCCGATGGAGCATGGAATTAAATAAAAAAGAAGGGATGCTTATGGGGAAATAAAATAGGAGCTTGGCCTTTCTGGTTTAGTCCGTTTGTTTTTTCGATTTGGAGATGGTGTTGTGCATTATTAGGGCACATGTAATGGGGACTTGGAGAGCTTGCTTGGATCTCTGACAATGTTGTCATGTTTAGCTTAAGGACAAGATTAGCATGAGGAATGAACGACACAGTGGGAAGAGATGACCTATGGAATAACGAATCATACCATTCTTTGTTCGGATTAATTAGAGATTAATGGGGTCGTAATCTTGTTTATTTATTTATTTGTTTTTTTCACCCTTTCCATGTTATGTGAGTCCTTCTATTTTTAATTTTCTTTATTTTCAGGTAATGTGCACTCTTTCGAATGAACATCATGACGGGTCAGGCGGATCGACGGAGTCTGATAGGCCCGCCAATTCAGTGGGCGGACTAGACCAAGCCCGATAATTAGGTTTTTGACACGTGGCTTCTCTGTTAGTCAAATGTAGGCCCATGAAAGCCCAAAAGTTTCCGCGTGATGTTTCCCACAATGTTTTTCACATGGTTGACGATCTTAAGGTAATACTTTTCAGCTAGTAAACCTTTTCTTTGCACTCTCCGGGAGAAACTTAGAACGCTTCTTTCATTTTCTCTCATTTTTTTGAATTATCAATGTTTGTTTTCGGCTATTCAAAAAATAACAGATTTTTTTTCTTTTTATTTTTTTTTATTTTTTATCTAACGTTCTCTTTCTAGAAAAAGGATTTTTATAGAGGTAAAAAGAGATATAATGCTTAGTTTATTTTTTAATTTCTCAGTGCAATTAAAGTTATAAAATTCATTATCGTTTACAATGCTGCACAGAGAAAGAGAATTATTCGCATACGCACATAACGTACGCATGAATGCTAACACCCTTCAACAAAATTTGTCTGTTTCCATTTCGAGTCCTTAGGCCATGTGGTGCGTTGATGCAACTTTTGCGGGCCAGAAATCAATTGAAAGTGATTTGATATATTGAAAGTATCCGATTCTATTTTGTATATAGTCGAAGTGACAAAACATAATGGGCGGAAAAGAATTTTTGGGTCATGTCGTGTCGTGATGTAACTTTCACCAGCCAGATATCAATTGAAAATGAATGGATATCTCCGAAGTATCTGTTATTATTTTGTTCATAGTCAAAGTGACATAACGTCAGAGGCGAAAGATCGATCATACTTCCCTCTCCCTTGCGCAAGGCGAGTTGTTCCGCAATTAAATCAAGGTTTTGCTCGTCGTGTCGGCTCAAATCTATGTCCAGATTCATAAGTGACAGTGCGATGACATTTGAAAGCTTGAATATCGCGGAAAGGGAAAACACGTGATCAGGAGAAGAAGAGCTACACAGAGTAGCAACGTGTGAGGGGATAATGTCAAGTTCATTTTCTAATTATCAATGTTTGTTTTCTGCTATTTAAAAAATAACAGAATTTATTTATCTAATATTCTCTTTCTAGAAGAGGATTTGTATAGTGGTAAAAAGAGATATTATGTCAATTTTATTTTCTAATTTCCCAGTACAGTTAAGGATAAATTTCATTACAAGTTTACAATGTTCCACAAACAAAGAGAAATTTTCGCGCACGCGTGTAATGGGCGCATGAAAGCTAACGCCCTTCAGCAAAATTTGTCTGTTTGATTTCGAGTCCTTAGGCCATGTTACGTGGTGATGCAACTTTTATCGACCAGAAATCAATCGAAGACTATGATTTGATACCTTGAAAGTATACGATATCATATTGTTCATAGTCAAAGTGACAAAATGAATAGGGCGAAAAAGAATCATTGGGACATATCGTATGGTGATGTAACTTTCACTAAGCAGATATCAATTAAAAATCATTGGATATCTCCAAAGTATCCGCTATTATTTGGATCACAGTAGAAGTGACATAATGTCACGGGCAAAAAATCGATCGTACTTCCCTTTCCATTGCGCGACGCAGGTTGTTCGTTGATTAAGTCATGGTTTTGCCGGTCATGTCGGTTCAATTCTACGTCCTGATTCATAAGTGACAGACCGATGACATTTGAAAGCTTGAAGATCGCGGAAAGGAAAAGCATTGTAATCAGAACAAGAAGAAGAAGAAGGAACATACGGAGTACCGACATGTCACGGGAGACACTTGCTCGAATGACCGGGGAAGTACCAGGGAGAGACCGACCATGTCTTGCATATCTCCCTTTTAATGCATACGTCTTTGTTTGAGAGCGAGTCTTGCGCGTTGTTGCTCTGATGCGGTACATGCCGATAGTTAGAACCTGTCCATGTTGGTCGGTTCGCATGATTTACACGTGAAGGGGTCTTGTCTCGAAGCTCTTCTGGATTCATCTCTGAACTTGGACGATAGACTTCATTCTTGATAGGCTAGTTTGTGGAGAAGGAACTTCTCTCCATCCATGACATTTATAATAATAATCATCATCGTAAAGTCTCGTTTGGTTTAACATTTTAAATGGACTTTAAGACTCTAAAATCCTTTGGACAAATACAAATAGTGTTCGGTTCATTTTTTCTCAACTTTGGAGCATTTCCAAAGGCCTCTAAAGTCCTTTAACCTAAGGTAAGTCCGGAAATTCTCTGGGAAATAGCATTCTCGAAATGCAAGTTTTGGCCTCAGTCACAGGTTATTCATTTTTCATTTTCTCCATATTTTGAACGAAAGAGTCGAACGGAGGCTACGGCTATCGGCGGAGGGGTCGTGTGACCTTAGGCGATCGTCACCTAGGTCACAACAACCCAGGCTATGCTTAAGGTTGCGTGACCTCAGGTAAGGTTGTTCGATAGTTGTTTTGGCCCATCAGTGGCTGAGCTCCATCGAAATTATTTAAAACTTTGAAAAAAAATAGCAAAATTCCTGTATAAAATATAGTTTTGACTGAACATCATTTAAGCTAAGGTCTTTCCCCAATCTACTTTAAAATTACAATTTACTAAATATTATTTACACTTTTGAAAACCTTTTTAGCCTAAAAGTATTTGCATTTTTCAAAGGCCGTTTTCCCATAGCCGAATCAAATGGCCCAAGTATCACTCTATTTCAATTCAAGATTGAGTGAACCAGAAGCGATGGGCTTTGCGAATCTGTCCCATGGGCTTTGCGAATGCCAATTGAATTTTTGTATGGGCCCTTCGAGGACACAGAACGAGAAGTGGAGCCTTTTTCGACATTCAACGTCTATCAGTAGCTTTAGTTCAATCTGTTCAGTGCGCAGACCAGTTGGGTGGAAAGTTAAGAGTGCTTCTCACGAAGGCCCGTGACCTTGGGCCTAATTTACAAGTTCATCTGTCTCCCGTTATGGAAAAGCGGCTAATAAAGTTGCGGACTAAATAATTAAGATCCAAAAATAAAAGGTTCTTCCACCGATTTGGATAGCTCGATTGCTCAAGTCCTTTAGGATTTACTTTGTCTTGAAACTCCCATGTGGGCTTTTGTGTTTAAAGGTATGAGTTCTTTGATTTGAGTGACATATAATTGAATGGCTACTTTATTTTCTACTGTCCGTCTAAACATTTTCTCCATTAAAATCTCATAAATCATCCATACAAATTTGCCAAACCCCATCAAATCCTCGTGGACGAATCCTTTTTGAGTCATGGACGATGATTCCGATTATGGGTATTTGCTCTCGCATCACTAGCCAATGCAAGATAAGCGCTTCTCCTTTGATGGTTGCTAAGACAGATTTCAAGAAGATTTCGATGCTGAATCCGTCTTGGACGAAGAAATTGAGGAAGGGATGATCAGCTTGGTCACAGATATGACGATGAGTCACCGCCATAGCTAACCATTCAAGCCCTTGTCGCCGGATTTAAAGATGAGCCGCCATCCATGGCCAACCACTACTCCGCCTCTCTAGATTCGTGGAAAGGTTGCTGTTCAGATTTTGAGGAGGCACAATTTCATATCTGGACCAACGGCTTTGCCGGCTTACATGGAGCTTGACGTCACATCAGGCTTTGCCACTGGAGGCATTGGAGGCATTGACGTTGTGTCCATGGTCTTTGTGGTAGGCTTTCTTAAGAAAATATTAAGTAGGTCTATCTTGTAATTAATCATTCTATTCAGCTCTTGTCATGTATTCATATGGGTTCCACCTATAAGAGTTTTTGAAACTCCTCTTTTCTCTCCCTCCCTCCTTCTTCACTTCCTCTTTTCAATTTTCTCAAGATTTTCAAGGAGCAAAGGTGTTTCTATCTTTGAAAGTGTCTCTCTTTTCGCTCTGCAAAGGTATCTCTCCCTTTGCGACCAAACAAGCCTTCGTCATTGACTCTAAGAGCCCCACGACAGCTTTGGCTCATCGTTTACATTCGACGAGCTCAGATTTGCTGGGTTTTCCCCTCTTTCATGATTATATTGGCAAGTGTCTACTTTAGGAGGATCAAAATATTTTAGGGGATTCGGTCACGGTATCAACTCCATAGGGATAATTCACTGCACTCTGAAGCTTGACATCGGCCCCGTTTGGTTCAGTTTTTTCAAGAGGCTTTGGGGGCCCAAAGTCTCTTGGGAAAAATATTTTGTGTTTGGCAAACAATTTTGAAAGCTCATTGGTCAAATATGCATTCCCAATGTTGAAAGCCCAATACAGGTCCAGACCTGCTTTGAGCATTGGGCATTTTGGAAATGCAAGTTCTGTCACTGTTCATCTTCTTCCCCATTTGTCTTTGTCTTTCCCGCCCGAGAGTTGGGCTTCTCCAGTAGCGGCCACCACCGCCTGGAGGTCACGCGTCCCCGGTGACCACCGCCTGGGGTGGCACAACCCGCTACCCAGGTGGCGTTGCCTAGGTCCGCGTGACCTCAGGCGGCGTTACGCGGCGCGCGCGAGCCGGCGACACCCGCCCGTGTCCACGCAACCTCGAGCCGCCGAGATCGGCCATTCGAATCGGCGGCGGTTAGCCGCGCCGAATTTAATTTTCAAACTTTAAAAAAAATAAAAAAAAATAGCAAAAACCAATTACAAATATGAGTTTTGCCAAACGGTGTTTATGCTAAAGTTACTTTTCAATACTAGTTGATATTACAATTTACCAAATGGTGTAGCATTTCGGAAAACTCCCTACCTCAAAGATATTTGTATTTTTCCAAAGTCATTTCCCAAAGTTGAACCAAACGGACTTCATTATGGTGAAGTAGGAAAACTTCCCTATATCCAATCATCAACAATGGGACTATTAACTAGAAACTCTACTAATATACCTAAATTCTAAAATTCTAAAATATGTAATAAATATAAATACTAAATATATATATATATATATATTGAATATATATTATAAGATAGAAAAGAATTCGAATATATAAATAAAAATAGAAATAAATAAAAATTAATTTGTTGTTATTTTTTCGTCATTATGAATTTTCTTTTTTTATATTAGAACCCAATTTTTAAAAATTTTTATTTTATCAATTTAAATAGTTTGGTATTCAAGAAAAATAACTTTTATATTATAAATATTAGAAATTCTATTCACCTTTATCCAATCTCCTCCATGGAGTATTTATCCATCTATTTAATACTCGACTTTATTCAGTCTTGTGCAAGAACTAAACAAGAATATGATAAATTTTATCATATCATAAATTTTATTCTAACGACCAAACGTAGCCTAAAAATCACATGTATTGCACATGCTAATGGAAAATATAATGGAAGGTCAAGGTTGTAACAAAATGAAAGTTAAAGGAATAATATGTAAATGTTGAGAATTTGGGGGAAAGCGTATTCTAATTTGATATTCAAGACAGTTTTGTGCGATTTCCCCTATAGTTATATTGACTGATCGTTTCTTCTCCTATTGTTTGAATGTTTCAATGCCCCTCATTTTGGTAATCTATAAAAGTTGGTTACTACAAGGTTGTTATAAATTATTGTGGTTACAATTTTGAATAAGAGAAATTCACTTGCGTCAAGAGAATAGGCTCATGATAACAAAACGAACATTTGTACACCTTTAGCATGTTTGTTTCTTTTTCTTGTTTGATATTTTAGAGCAGTTATAAATTTAAATATGACATATAGAAGTATTAAAAATATGCTTATGACTCTAATATGATGTGAATAGTTTCCAACAATTATGATTTAGGAGTAATACTAGGGACATGCCCGCAAGTTCGTATAAAGAGGCTTACACATATAATTTCAATGAGAGACTCTAGAGTTAAGAAAAAGGTTTAAAAGTTACAAATGTATTTTCGACTGATGACAAATACTCTTTTTGAATAATTTTGGATATTCTAATCTTCTCTTTGACATATGCCTTGAATGCACGCAAACCACCTTGTTCACATAAGGGATAAGGATTTTATTCATGTATAAACCATAATATCGAATGAACTTGACATAACGATTATATTAGAAATTATTACATTGAAGCTATTGTTACAAACAAGCGGATTGATTTCATAATAGACGAAATCCTTTTATGTAAGTTAGAAAATAACAGCTATTCGCCATTGTAAGTGCTAAATGCTATGACAGAGTTTTGAAAGGATTGGAAAGAGACTATCGATAGTTTGAAGATTGTCATGCAAGGCTGCAGCTTTGAAATATTTGAAAAAAAGTAATACTGCAAGTTTGAAAATTTAGCAAAGTAACATAGTGTCCCGCGAAGTTTACGCACGACAATTACTTAGGCCCCGTTGGATTAATAGAGACGTGAGAATGTGAATAAAATTAACGGAATTGGAACAGATATTAAGGTATAAGAATGGTAATCAGTCTCTAAAATACCGTGTTTGCTAACTTTCTGGAATAAGATCCACAGTTTGAATTTTATTTGGAGATTGCCGACGAAATTATAAGCAATATATTTGGGAACACTTCAAAAATTGAAAGCTGGAAATGTAAAGATTGGGATTGGGATTATCCATATTTATTTTAGATGACGCATGACGGTATTGTGTGAAAAGTTTCAGGTTTGAATATTTACCGAGTTTGCTTTATATATAGTTGAGATGATTATACATTGGACGTATAGAAGTACCGATGAAATACATAGTTTATCAAGGAATAAATAACGACAACTACATTTACAATAACATTCCTCGATACCCTTGACTATGCTCGAGCTCGACCAAAACCCTCCTTCGTCCTAACTTTTAGTCAATTCGTCCAATTTAGCACCGTGTACCTTCTCAGTCAATATCTCCAACTATTTAGGAAATCTCCCCTTGATTCCTTGGACAGCTAATCAGCATATCTTCAACTTATAATTGACTAATTGCAATTGGGGCTATCTTTTTCCTCTAGAATTCACTCCTCGTTAGGTAGAGTTTGAGAGAGAGAACAAACAAGTGGGTTTAATCAAGTTCCTATCTTCTAGGACTGAAGGACGAAATTGAGTTCAAAGACCGATCTTTAATCTTGATTTTCTGGTTTAATTTTCTTGAAAGTCCCCGCATAATCTGAATATTCATTTTTTAGTGAGAAAGATGATTACTTAAAGATGATTCCATGTTGGTATGAATGTACGACTGGAAAAAAGAGTAAAAATGAAATGGACGGTTCATTTAAAGCCAAACTGCTGTTTTTCTAAGACTTAACAAGACAGCCTAAGAACCAAATCTTCTAAATTAAAGAAACCCTAATTGACGGGCTCGCATGTTGATAAACCCTAGTAGGTAGGTAGCTAGCTAGACAATTGGTGTCCACAAGAATTGCAGTATTATTTGACAGCTGCACCTAAATATGAGACCCATCAACCCTAAATGCAAATCCAAGGAAAACCATCATAAAGTTCTTACCCGCCGATCTTAATCATGATTTAAGACGGGTTAGTTACCTAGGATAGATTAAAGAAACCCCAGTGGAAGTGTCAAACGCGTGTTTAAAGAATAGTTAGCTGTTACTTGTAATTGATAGTTAAGGCATCGTCGATCGCCAGTGGAAATTTTAAGTTTTGATAAAATGAATTGATGAGATTATTTACCGACAAGGAAAGCAAAACATCCCCACTATATCGTCGTTCATATAAAATCTTGTAAGAACAAGAATGTGCTCCATCTTTTGGGTTTGAGTAAATATAATGATATTCTGGTTCTTCGAATTGAGGGCAAAACATTAAGACATTGTGTTCGTCCAATAAATATGTTATAGAAATCATTTTCCTAACTGTTTAAACTGTTAGAAAATGGGCAATAATATTTTTATAGCATGCGACTTATTAATCCCTCTTGTCATGCAAGCCAATCTTTACACGCACAAGACAGGTTGTGGACGAAACTGTATTAACAAGATAACGGGCAACAAGGAAATGGGCACAAAAAAAGGAAGATCGGCGAACAATGTATTTATAGCGTATGACTTAACACTCCTCTTGCGGGTAAGTCAGTCCTTACATGTGCAAGACTGGTTATGGATG
Organism: Eucalyptus tenuipes; assembly: GCA_014182365.1. Lineage (NCBI taxonomy): Eukaryota > Viridiplantae > Streptophyta > Magnoliopsida > Myrtales > Myrtaceae > Eucalyptus > Eucalyptus tenuipes. Next base: position 3,098,757 of record CM024542.1, read on the forward strand.
AAATTACATTAATGGAATAATTGGTGGGACATGAAAACGAACAAAATAATAGGGATCGCAAATAGGAGAAAATCGAGAAGGGAATGCTTAGATTAGAACCATTGACTTGTACTCTGATATCATGTCAAATAAATCATTTTTCCTTAAACTTTACACTGATGAACTTATGTGGGCAAGATCATTATTTAAAGCTGCCTTCAATTTGTTTTTGATTAGTAGTGAGGTTGGATATCTAATATCTATTTTCTTATACGCTAAATCTTTACAAAGACGAAGACTTAGATTTAGCTGTAGCGAGACTCCCCAACAAATGCTCAATTCCGTATAATCATTCATGGGAGGACATCCTCCGGAAAGATTGCCCTGTACTGCATTTCAAAGTAGTATCTTGGTGGTAGGTGATGCTTGGTTTCATACAAGATCTCTATACGATCTTAATGGTAGGTAATGCTTGGGACATAAGATCTCCCACGGCCAATTTATCAATAATCTATATTATTTCACTTAATTTTGTTTAGTTGGGCACTTGAAGGAATCGTTGCTTTAAGCACCATCATTTTGGCTTGGACGAGGGGAGAAAAATAGGATATTAAAGGGGAGTTGTTGCTTAAGAAGCCAGATGAAATCAAATCCAGTGGTTTCCTAAGATCTGTGAGGTTTCCAATAATGCACATTGCATTTAAGATATTTAGCCATGCACCTCTTTTACAATACCTAGACCACAGGAATGGAGGAGGAAAGATCCGTGGCCATGTGAGATGCATGAATTAATAATAGAAGCATGAATTAATAATAGAAGCACAAGGGATCTTATAAACTCAAGGCTTAATCATTTAAACTCAGTCAACAGAGTTTGTTCTCCGACCAAAAAAAAAAAAAAAAGAACAGTTTGTCCTTTTCCTTAAGTGCATAAAAGACGAATTATGCTATACATGATACCGGAGAAAAGATTTTGATGTTAGTTCGTCATAATTAAGTATCATGACTTTGCTAATTAACCATAAATTTTTGGGAAAATTGTCCAAAAAGTCCCTAACTTATTCTGCGGTGGCCAATTTAGTCCTAAACCTTCTAATTCTGTCAATATTTTTTTTTTATCTATCTTATTTAATTCTCAACTCACTCTTACACTTTTATAGAGCATGGGAATCAAACTCCACACCTAAAACTAAACGTCCCAGCCCTGGCTCCTAAGAAGGTAAAAAGGTTTAGAATTAAAATGTACACAATTGGAAAGTATAGGATTAAATTGACAAATTATTAAAAAATTTGGGAATGAATTTATACAAATGAAAGGTTTAATATTGAATTGGCCACTGTATTATAGGCTTAGGGCTTTTTGGACAATTATCCTATGAATTTTCTCAACACAATAGGCAAAATATGAGTCTTGGACAGGTCCGACAATTCTTTACCATCTTTTCATCTTTAATAATAAGGTTTTTGGGCAAAAGACATGAAAGGTGGATCTCTTTCATTTGATCTCGATGAACATTTTAGGTAGCAACTATAAACAAAGACTAGCATCCACAATCATTTCAACTCTTAAAGATTTCCAATCCCCACTATCTTATAAAGTGACATCACTCATGAAATCACATAGAGCGGTAAAACACGGGAAAATATATACCAAGGCAAATCAGAAACAGATAGTCAAATTGAATACTTTTGGGAGAGAAGGAAGGAGAAGGAAGGAGAAATGGAAAAAGTGAAATTGGAAAAGCGGAAAATTAAATAAATGAAAAGAAAAGGAGAGGAAAAAGAGAAGAACGCATCTCTCATGGGGTGGCTGTGTCTGAAGGGAAAAATTTAAGATGAAGATTTACCTCTTGGATTTCAATTTCACGAGATGAAACTTTCATATAAATTGAAAATACGTCAAAATATAAAAATTCTGCTTTGAAGGTCCTTTGAGATGGGACTGATTAAAGGGATTTGAATCTCGTTTATTAACATCTGTGATTAGGTTTGTTCAAGAATGCCAACTTGAAAGAAAAAAAAAGACACAAGGTTTTGTAGTAGCATAAAATATCCTATTTTCTCTCTTCGCATCTTTTAACAATTCCACGCAAAAACTTAAAAAGATGATCAAATCAGAAGATTTTTGAGACTTTCTCTAATACAACCTACACTCTCCTTTGACCCCAATGGCAAATTTAAACTCTCCAATACTTTGTCATTCTCCAATGGGACAGCAAATGTTTCCAAGTCATAGGGACCTTAACCAATCGAATATCCTGAACTTTCGCCATATGAAATTAACGTTTGACTTTCGATTCTTATGCATTGCTTGACAATTTGGTGCCATCAATACATGACCCTTGGTTTTCTCGATAAAGAAAAAACGACCCAAGTTGTCATATTCCTTTATCATGGCAATGGCACTTTCACACCCCAAGTGGTATTTCACTAAATAATCCCTCTCTATTCCATATCAACCACTAAATCTTCGTGTATGGATTTCTTGTAGATCATCGAGCCAGGCATGGCTCCTATTATTAACAACACTGTCTGCAATTTTTATATGCTTCAACTGGGAGCTCTTGTCCTTGCGCTGCTTTGGTAGCGTTCAGCAAGTGGCATTAGCATTATTAAGCCTTGCTTCACGACTCTGATAAGATATAACTAGGATAACAAGATTCTCAATAGAACAAGCTTGTCGCAAGTAAGCTTCTGTTCTCTGCTTGATCGCTCAATCGTTCGTGACTTCGCCACTCTACTTTTTCCTGTTCTACGCATCTAAATCTCTTGCAATTTACTTCAGACAAGTGTGTGGTCCATCATATGTTTAGTTGGTTTCAATGAGTAACAGGAAACAAAAAGCACGTCCTCAGAAACAATAGTGACGAGAATATGAACGAACCCAAGGAAGCAGTTATAACGCTAGAAAAGACAAAAAGCCAAACTCTTTAGCTAGGTAATGCGTCTCGAATAAAGAATATTAGAGACCCCTCTCCAACGTTTAATGCCCTTCTTGAGCTGGGAAATCCGTACTGTTCATGACTTAATAAAACAAAAGAGAAAGAAGACAAATCACGTTATAGAATAATATATTGAGTGGCCATAATTCTTCCAGACGTAATACCTGCACTTTCATTGCAATATTGTGGGCTGGCAAACTGGAAAGAGAGAGAGATTCATGTAATACCGCTCTTCTGCGAAGGGTGAAAATGGCCGCGGTTTTGCTTTGTTTTGTTACTATTCCGTCCAGACTCCTTTTTCATTAACTTGTATTCTGGTCTGTCCAGATGAGATGGTTCTGCATACTTCTTATACAGTTTTCTTTTTTTCGTTTCAAACATAAATGTCTGTGTTAAATTTCCATCTGGGTACCTGGAAGAAAAAACACAGAACCCTAGAAAACCAAAGAAGCGGAAAAGGAAAGGGAAAAAACGTAGAGAATCTATGCTCAACTTGTGCTTTAAGATTCTCTTCTCGAAGTGTTACTGGTTTACCGATTTAACCTGCTAAAAGCTTTCGCTTCTTTAGATCATAGGCAACAGAAAACACTTCTGTTAAGAATTTCAGCTATACACATCAGCAGTTGATGGACAGCGCAGTACTATGTTAAGGGATTTAATCTTGGACATAAAGTATGAAACAAGATACTTTTGGTAAAAGAAGAAAGCACAACGTAAAATGGAGAATTTAATGGAGAGCGGGGAAAAACATAACTACGATGTTTTGTCTAATGAATCGACTGAAAAAAAGAAAAACCGAAAAAACAAAGTCATTTGAATCATGTGCAGAGTCAAATGAAAGAGGCAATGCTCATATCACTGCACAGTTGGAACACGAGGTTAGAAAAGAATTAATCAGTTTCCAGTCGTGTAGCCAATTTTATTAAGTATAAAATTTCATTTCATTGTAATCTATTGACATCCAACACCCTATCATTGGATTCGGCTCCCATTAGATGACCCTCGCCAGCTACTACATTCGAACTAATAAATGACACTACTACCATCTCAGTTTTGTCGTATTTGGTCATCTTTTACTAGAACTATAAAAAGGTCCTTGTATCTAAAATAATTTTTGCTTTTTTAAAGTCCCGCAAACGTGATATATTCGGTTAAATCGATATTATCATGCTAAGAAATGTCCCTAGCTGTAAAAAATTGATGTCGGATTTCTAAAATATTGATTAGATATTTCCGGAGAAAATCCAAGATCGAGTACTGCAATATATATAACCCCTGTGAAAGTGGCACTCAAGAGGCTTATAGCCAGTGGTATGAACAAGCATATGGCAATCTTTTGAAGCAATCTGGATCCACACAAAAGTTGCAATTAATGATTATGTGATCACCCTTACCACACCGGCACAAAATTTTCTTACATGGCAACATGCATCTTTTAAAATCAGGAATATCCAACAGGGTCTCATTCCTTGAAGGACTTTGATATAAGACCATACACAAAAAAAGCCAAAACAGCACATGAAACATAAGGGATAGTTGCAGCAAGTAGCGATGTACTTGAGCCCCAATTCATATATGGAGTCCCTATCATATACCTACTTGATTGTTTAAAAAGTAAGGTAAGAATGAAAAAATGTCATCGTTCCTTCACCCTAGAACAAGAAAACAAAAGCATATGCAGTTGATAAGGATTGGGGGGGGGGGGTGTTGTCCTGTTCTGATTGAACATTCTCTTAATTTGTTTGGTATAGATATGATTATATTGCACTGTTGCTGTGCGGTTAAGAGCGGCCACTGGATCATACATGTTTTAAGATGCACTACCCCAAATGTGTACAGCGTAGCTTCCTGCAAGATGCCGTAAGCTACAAAAGTTGTTGGGATGTTGTAGCTGTGAAGAATTCACCAAATGCTTCGTTCATGTTGGAACATTTCTTTTTGCAATTGTAACTGCCTATCGAAAAATTGTACCAAACAAGCCCTTGGTCAATCACTATCGTTATAAATAGGAAAATAAATAAGCATATACTTACATGCTTTTTTTTTTTAATTATATTACATGAGATTGGTAAAGAAATTTCCGACTGTCGTTTTTATGAGTTTTTACCAATATAAACTTTGATAATATTCAAGAAAAAAATCTAGATGTTGATGAATATTATTGTGTTATCTTGAAATTTTGCTCATTTGTAGGACCCATGAGAAATGATAAAATGATAAAAAACTTAGTTTCATATCGGCAATGTATATTGATGCATAAAACAATCTGTCACGGCACGGCACAAACTCCATTTTTCTGGGTTTGGACGGATGTACATGGGGGTCAAACTTTACAGGCAAACAACATGAAATAAACAATGAGTTCGTACGATTCAGATTTCGGTGAAAAGGACATCAAATCACAGATATGGAATGGGAGAAGAGGGTGTTGGATAGAAGACAGGACTCTCTTTCAATATCAAAGACTTAGCTGCTAATGAATACATATTGATGCACATACCCTTTAAATAAATCTCATTATATTAACTACAAAGACTGCTCATTTGTACTATATATATTTCGCATTGGTGCAATTAGAATTGGCATTCTTAACACGCATTACACAGGGAGGGAGGGAGGGAGAGAGAGAGAGAGAGAGAGAGAGAGAGAGAGAGATGGAGCTTTGTGGACATGGATACCTGGAAGACTTGTTCTTGGCTCATCAAGAGAGAAACCCTCCTTGGGAAGCTAACGTTGCTCCCATGGAATTGAACGAGCTCTTCTCAAGCGATTGGAATTATGATTTCTTTGATGACTATCAAATTCCATCTCCCTCCTCGCATTTTCCAAATTATTGTTCCTCGCAAGAATCATTGCTCTCTCCTCCTACACACCATCCAGACCAGAACATCTTCTCTGAACTTCCTCAATATCCACTTAGCATTGAGTCCTTGGCTCACCAGCTCTTTGATTCGCCGATCTCACCCCCACGGATCACCATTTCGTCCTATAGCCCGTGCGATGACCCCCCACTTTTCCCAGTTCAAGAAAGAACACTTCCCTTGTCTGTGATGACGGAGGAAGGAGAGGCCACGTTTCTTCATGCAGATGGTTTTGAGCAGACCATTGGGATGCAGGGAGATTGTAAACCAGAATCGATGGAGTCTCCGAATAATCAGGTTCCAGTATTTTCCGCAGCAGGGCCGAGTGTAGGGGCGAAGAACAATCGGGCTAGAAAGAAGTCGGGGGGACAGCCCTCGAAGAACTTAATGGCTGAGAGGAGGCGAAGGAAGCGGCTCAACGACCGGCTCTCGATGCTCAGATCCATTGTCCCAAAAATCAGCAAGGTGCGTACAAATTTTGAGTTCTTTTGGGTCATTATCTGAATGCTGAACTTCTTGTCTTACTGAAAAGTTCTAATTGTGGTTTTGTTCTCATCATGTCATATACCAGATGGACAGAACTTCAATCCTATGTGACACAATTGACTACATGAAAGAGCTGCTCCAGAAGATCAACCACTTGCAACATGACAGCCAATTCGGTCCCTCTCACTTGAACATAATGGACATTATAGAAGACATGAAACCCAATGAGATGTTGGTGAGAAATACACCAAAGGTAAATTTTTACTGAAACTGTGATCAAGGCCCTATAATCAGACTTAATCATTTGTTCATGGAATCTAAGTATAGAATTTGGGCCATGTCTTTTTCAGTTCAACGTGGAGCGAAGAGACATGGAGACAAGGATCGAGATCTGCTGTGCCGCGAAACCGGGTTTGTTGCTGTCAATGGTGAGCAAATTGGATGCATTGGGCCTTGACATGCAGGAGTGTGTCATTAGCTGCTTCAATGACTTTGCAATGCAAGCTGTTTGCTCAGAGGTACGAAAGCCAACGACTATACAAAGTGATGATAGCTTTTTGAGCCTCACGCTTTTTCTAGCAGAGTGGAAATCATAAAAATCTTAAATTTCTAAATGAGTTCTTGCATCTGTTGGCAATAGGAAATGCAGCAAAGAAATCTCACCAGTACTGGGGATATAAAGCAAGCGCTGTTCAGAAATGCCGGATACGGAGGAAGATGCTTGTAAAGATTTGAAGAGAATTAGAAAGATTCTGATTTTCTAGGCCTTAGATTGAGTTCTGCAAATGGAAGGCTTTTAGTGATTTTGATTTTCTAGTGTGAGCTTTCTTTATTTTCCCTTGTTGAACCGAGCAATGTCTTGAAATTTACTTCATGTGGGATTGAAACGTTGACCATTGGTGGAAAAGTGTTTTTCTTCTTGCTTCAAGTTCATTAGGGCATGTTTGTTTGCACTTAAAGCAAAAGCAACACAACAATTCCAAATAAGCAGAAGTACTCAGGCAAAAACAGAAGGAAAATCTAACAAATTATTCAAATTAATGTACTTTTTCGTGTTGATATTCGAGTGTCATGAAAGTTCAATGAGTTTCAAATTATAAAAAGTCAAAATGCATGAGTTCTATGATTTATATTAATCAATTTGGATGGGTCGTTTTAATTTCATCCATCCAAATCATAGCAAAAGCAAGTTAGGTTGTATTTAAATCTGTTAGCTTGTTTTGCAGAAGAAGAAGAAAGCTCTATAGGAGACTGGAGATAGAAAGCAAGGACAAGTGGTGAGGTCAAGATTTTTCTTTCAGTTCTTCCTTTTCCATACGGTTTTCCTTCCTTAAAGAAGACCAAACCTTCATAAATGGTATAGTAATGTGCTCCCGAATTTCGAGTTTGCTAGTTGTAGTAACTGAAAAATTCGAACCGGTCAAGGTTCTCAAGCGATATGTGTGAACTAATAAAGCACTGAACGAATCCGGAATGTAAAAGTTGAATTTGAATTACTAAATCTAACGAGAACTACATGAGACTCACCATTTATGGCGGTCTAGACACAGATAGGTACATGTACTTAGTCCATGATAATGTTTGCATACGATCGTGCATTTTTTTTAAAATGCAATACATACCTAAACGATAAATAGTATGAAGTGCGAGCGCTGTGACATCATTTTTCCTTTTCTGTTCATGGTTAAATGTGCTTGGCGACATATGTTGATACCGCTCATGGATTTTTATCTTTCTGTTGGCTTTGGACGGCCTGTACTTTTTCTTCTTTTTTTTTTGTCGAAAATAGGGATGAAATATATTAAATAGTCGAGTGCTTGGTAAATACATCAAGGGAATCAGCACATAGCAAATCTAATAGATTACACTCCTAATTACGCGCCAATGTCTCAAAACAGTAGCACTGAACAGTTCAACAAGCAAAACGTCCTTTAACCTTATGGCATTTTGATGTGTATTAACGCTCAATGACAATATCAGCCGAATAAACCTATCATAATCAAAGTTTGAAAAAATTCTATCCTTCCATTTAGAAATACGAATTCGACTTTTTTTTTCCAGTGCTAATGACTTTCACTAGGTGTTGGCTTTAAAAAAACCATCGATTTTATTTTTCTAGGTAACATTTCATTGACATAAGAAAGATTTTAAGAAATTGCCAACATTTTATAAAATAGCATGCAAATTCCCAATTTTGTACTAACTTACCAGCTTTAATTTCTGCATAACTTTCTAGCTGTTCAAATTTACTAACATTTACATGATATTACCAACTTAAATTAGGGTGACTTATCAACTTTTATCATAAAGTTAGACTTACATTTTCTTTTAATTTACCGACTTCCTTATTAAGTTATCAATTTTTATTTACATTGGTTATTAATTTTTTAAAATTAAGAAAACAAGTTGTTGCATGACCTAGTATTTGTTTTTACATATAGTTTTTAGACCTTATCGACTCTTACCTGTGATCATGGGGAAAAAATCCGTTCCTTAGGGAGTACAGCAGTAAAATCATCCTCAAAATATATCATAGAGCAAGAAATGTATGATAGGAGCTGTCTATACAATTTATATACCAAGTAATATATTATATTGTAGGTGAGAATTTATAAGAGTACTTTATATTCAACACAGTCCAATATTTTGTTTCATCCCCAGCATGTTATTAATTTTTAAAGTTGATGCATAGTTACAAAAAAAAGTCTTAAACCTAATTGTACGAGTATTAATTTAGTCTTAAACTTTTAAATTTGGCCAATATATTCTTACATCTTTTGACAATATGTTAATGTAGACTTTCTAGCCAATTTTGATAGACAATCACTAATGTGGATGCCAGTCACTTTATGTGGCATGACCAATACTAACATAGATAATATTTTATAATTATTTAACATTGTTTTTTTTTCCTTCAATATTGATAGATTTTTTTTATTCTTTTATTTTCTTTCTTTCCTTTTATTTTCCATTGAAATCTAGCCGACCTTGGTGGGCTTATGGTGAAAAAAAGAGAGAAGAAAATATACAAAATTAAATAAAATTTAGAGAATTTCAAAAAATTGCAAAATTGTTCACGTCAGAGTTGCCACCTAGAACAGCCAGTATCTACGTTAGGAATTGTCGGCCACAATTGGTCGAAATGATTACATTGGCATATCGTCAAAAATTTTATGATTGAATTGATTAAATTGAAAATTTTAGAACTGAATTAATATCCGTACAATAAATTTAGGGTTTTTTTGGTAATTTTTCTTAAAAGTTTGTGTTGGTGTACCTAACATCATCCTATATCATGTGCCTATATGCCCTGTCTAAATGTTTAGTCCCTAACCGGTCTTATTTTTCCCTAAATTAGCTCTTCAATGTTTCTTTTTGTTTCCGACCAAAAAAAAAAATGTTTCTTTTTGTTCTTGTTACTCCTCAAAAAGTCTCCTGTAGCAAACCCTAAATTGGTGATCGCGAATAGGTGATGACTATCAAATTTATGTACTTAAACCTTTAAAGCAGGAAAGAAGTTGAGACAATTCTCAGTAAGAAATCTCAAGGGTCTTTAGGTTTGTTTGCACCGGAGTTGTAGGACAAGCCAAAAATTCTCTGTAAGGCCGGCGTTCAGCCCGTTTGTATCCCTACTTGCAATAAGGCAATACCTAAGGCCAAAACGAGACTTGATATAAGAAAGTCGAAAAACTTAGCAATGGCGATGAAGTATTGCACTGATCAAAATTTACAATTTGATTGTATGACCTAAATTGAAACGGGGCTCCAAATGTGAACTCCTATGGACTACAGCTGAGCCGGAGAACTCATTGATTTGATTGATATTGCTATTCATTTCTTACCGACTTATTTTTGTTTAAATTGTGCACCAAAACGTGGCACTACATCTATATATGACTAAAGATTTACGATTTATGCACAATTATTCATGTCTACAAGAATAAGAAATTCAACCAAACCAAATGGAAATCCAAAACATTGAACTAGAATCAAGTTTCTTTAGACAAATGGTAGGCGAAAACCGAAAAAACTATAGTAAAGTTTTGACGTAAAACCGATTTAATCGCGTGCCATCACATTCGATTTGACCGTGTTTTTTTCTGGTTGTGTTCTTCTTATTCATTTATGATTTGAGAAAGCTCCCTCCAACCAACGCGTGATTCATCCTCACAAAGAAAATCGTAGTCAAATACCGGATGTCGGTCATGATTAGAAAATCTCAGTTTCCTGTCTCTCTGGCCTCTGATCGATGGCGTGTTCCTTGCTTCCACACTCTGGTTGATAGCTTCGAAGTCTCCTGATGAATTTCGACAGGACGATTTGAGATATTTAGGAAATTCCCCATATCTCCCTCTGTTGTTTATATATCTCATAAATTATAACTGTTATTGTGAATCCAGGAAAATGGGGGTGTGAATATACATCTCTCTGTGCTAACTAGTTGCCTTCCTTCTGGTGTATAGATACCGCTGAATGCACGAAATTCATGCATTCTGTCTTTCGATTAATTCATCTGCCTATTAATGCCTATATCCTAATCTCGAAAAAAAAAATAGGACTTCTTTTGCATTGCATATATACGAGGATGCTATGTATGTGTCATTGTAATGCGTTCTGTTACAAATATTTAGAATATGTCATTTGATTCTCCACATCTTTTGATTGTTTATATGTTTTTTTGATTGTGCATATTCCTTGATTGATTACGATTGACATTCCATTATCATGTTACTTTGGATAGTCATTTATTGAAGCATATAAATAAGTAAACTTATATAAATACATGAATCTCTCAATTCTTTCATTTGCATTTTTCTTCGCAATAACTGGTTTCCAATATCAAGAATTTATTTTCCTCTTCACCCCTATCATTGAGCTGATAAATGGAGAAGGAACGCTAATGTTGTTGCACCTGCGCATTGACTTTCTTTATGGGGAAAGTTTAAGGTAATTTCTTGTTGCGGCTAAATTCTTTGGAAAGCCATGTCTTAGACTCTGATTTTTTTTGTTTTTTTGGTTGGAAATTCGGCTTCCTTTCATTTAGTGAATTTCCGAGGATGCATCATTTTCGCTTCACAACATAGTAACTCAAAAGGGCTGAAGGAGGGAGGGAGATCTCGTTTGAAGGTAGGGCCTCCTTTCGTTGGGCCTTTACTACGGCTCGATCCATAACTTTCGTCAGCCCATTTTCTTTAACAATGAAAAGTAATTTTTGAATGGGACATCGGATTATACAAAAATTCTAGTCGAATAAGAGAAAATATACTAATGCTCAGAAGGCATTCCATCAAGGTCAAATCAAATGAACCCAAAATAACTTTTGATGAAACGTCCTGGGATACAAAATATTCTAGTCGAATAAGAGAAAAATATAATAATGCATGGAAAGCATTTCATAAAGGCCGAATCAAATGTACCCAAAATAACTTTTGATGGAATGTCCCAAGATACAAAAAAATCTAGTCTAATGTGTCACTCTTATAAGTCATTAAAAAAACAATATAATAATGCACGGGAGATCGATAATTATGATAGTGTAAATTGACATTTGATGCACACTGGACCATTCTTTTCAATTCGATTCAAAGTCGACCGCCCGTATCAGAATCAAGAGGCCCAAGCAAAATCGCTCCTCTTCTTTCTTTCCTCCTCGACTTGATTCCAAAAGGTGAAGGAGTTGACATCAAATCGGAGTTTGAAGTTTTCCTTATCCAAAAATTCCAATCATATTAAGGTAACTCTGATTTGATATAACGCATAGAATCACGTAATCTACTCCCAACTCAACCCGGTTATTCCCATTCATTCGCGCAACATGCACCGCAACCAATCTCCAAATCTCTATATTCCAACTTTCGAACCCGCGCTTCTCATTGGATGGCGCGCGCACGCATTACCGTACAATCGAAAGGCATCCGGCCAATCTCTTTTTTCAGGACAACCGGCTCTAGCCAACCCCTCGGGAGGAACATTAGCATAAGAATGGTACCCGGCATATCCGATCGGGAATGACGAACGAAGCATCCGCATCGAGGAAAAGCAAGGGAGAGGGGAGGACGACGCGCTGGCGCCGATCCGATGCGCCGAATATTCCCCCGCCGCTGTCGAAAAGTCTCCCGCCACGTGACACTTTCGAATCCCTCCACAACATCTCGGACACGTGTCCCTCTGGATGACTGGATTCGGTTACGACTTCCGGCTGGCACGCCATGGGAAGTTAATGGTTGGTCGGTCGACTGGGATTTGCCCGTCCTTCGAGTTTGAATTTTCTTTTTCTTCCCCACCGAATAATACGTCAAAAAAATAAAAAAAGAGGAAGGGAAAATTCGGTCATCAATTTCGAGGTGCGCGGAATCGGGGCGGGGTGGTGTTGGGTACGCACACGGCGCACGCAAAGGCCACGGGCTATGGTGATTCACTGTTGTACGCCGCCTGGCGGGTCTACAAGTAACGGCCCCTCCTCCTCGTCCTCCTCGTCGCTGTCATTATTACGCCGCGTCGCCTCCGTACGCAGTGGCCGTTCTCCATCCTCGCTCGCCCTCCCTCTCCCTCGCGATCTCTACGTTTCGAAGCCGCCGCCGCAACCGCCGCGTCGTCGCCGCCGCCGCCTCGACCTCCTCCCCGCCGCCGTTATCCGCTCTTCTCTCGCGCCTCGTTCTTCCGGTAATCCTTTTCGGCTGCGAATCTTGTCGTTTCGCTTCCTTCTTGTGTTTCGTGTTTCTGCGGTTGCTGTTTCATTGGTTGGTGATGGATTGCGCGCGTGATTCGATCCGATCTTGATCTTCCGACGATTTTTCGTCGCTCGGATTTTGCGGTTCGGTTGCGGTGGGTCGGTGTGTTTGAGTTTGGATTTAGGTGGCGAATGTGCTTGCGCGAGACGGATCACGTTTCGGCTTTTCTTGAGATGTTGCGGCGCATTGTGACTATTATGGAAATGGATTCGGCTTTCTTCAGATTTCGTAATATTTGTCCTCTTTTTTGCGTGACGATGATGGTGTGATCTGGGATGCGGTTGTGAAGGACTCGGGGGTTCATCGATGATGCTTGATACCTACAGCTGAAATTTGGATGATCATCATTTTCGTCCGACGGAACTGACTCTGTGGGTGCTCCGTTTTTTCTTTGGTTACAGATATGGATTCTGCAGTGACAGGGCTTTATCCATTACACCGTTGCAAGACACTCCACCTGGTACGCGGCGTTGCCCTGTTTTGGGTTTCTTTGTGCGTGTGTAAAGGCAGATTCATAGGCGTTGAGCATTTTGGTTCTGACTCGACAATACATGCAGGTTAGGCATGCACAAGGAATTCATAATGTGGAAGGAGAAAAGAATTACGCCGCCTATCTGTCATATGATCTCTTTGATGCTCAACTCACCCCTCTCGGCTGGCAGCAGGTGGTCACTTTTTCTCATGTTCCGAGTGGAATTTCTCTTTAAGATCGCATTTTATTGGCTTTCTCATTAGGAATGGAGTTGCTCCCGTGGATTTGACAGCTGAATATTCTTGTTATAAGAACTTGATTAAAAACTAGGTGGTCTTGTATAGAATTTTAATATAATAGATGGGGCAACAATGACATAGCCAACCGAAGTTGTTGCGAAAACTGAGAAGCCTTTGCTGTTCTTGTTCTTGTTATAATGGCTAGAAGTCTACATTTATGAATATAATGTTTTGAACTTCAGGAGATCTATTAGAAAAAGTTTAAGGCACTTCTTTCTTTCTTTTTCTTTTTATTAATGCGGTTTGTTTGGACTGGTTTACTTTCTAATGATCTCTTCATGCGGTGATAGGTGAGTAACCTGCGCAAGCATGTCCAAGCACGCGGACTTTCAAAGAAGATTGATCTTGTAATTGCGTCCCCTCTGTTGAGGTACTCAGCTTCAAATTTGTTTGTTGCTTTATCTTTTCATGTGTTCTTACAGATTGCATTGTCTTCAATTTGATTGATTATCAATTGGCAGCTTAGATTGTTAAGGATATAAGTTGTTTTGTTACACATAGCTGCTTTACTCATTTAAGCCTTCATAAGTTCATAGAACTTTGATATAAAGTCCTAAAAATTGGTTGCTAGAGGCACCTGAGACATGAGCTCCTCTGTGATGAATGATTGCATTTGAACTTGCAATGAGACAACTTCATCTACAGCATAAGAGAAGAGTGTAAATGAGATAAATTTCGGATGGTGTATCCTTTCTCATCTGATGGAGAACGGGCCAATGGGCAAGGTGTATATTCCATTTGTCAAGATAATTACAATAAACCATGTCATTTTCTAGTAACTTAAATTTTAGTTTTAAATGGTTGCATACTCAGTTCAACATATATCTGAATGAGTTTTTGTTCTTTATATGTTATGGGTTTTAATCATTCTTTTGTCCACATGTTTCGGGTCCGCAAACTTTAAGTTGTTAACTTGTCATTCTACTAGCCTTTGCATGAGGAGCATGGTGTTGTACAAAATTTGGCCTTGAAGTTTGTTCAAGTGCTGTTTTTACACTATTTATGTGATCACTTGCAGAACTATGCAAACAGCTGTTGGAGTTTTTGGCGGGGAAGGCTACACAGATGGAATAGGTGCACCTCCTTTGATGGTTGCAAATGCTGGGAATAGCGATCATCCTGCTATTTCAAGTCTCAATTGCCCACCATTTATTGCCATAGAACTTTGTCGAGAACATTTAGTAAGTGAATACTATGGGAATAAAAAATCATTCACAAAATCCTGAATATTGATTTGTTTTTCAGAATCGGTGGAAGCATTTTGTGTGGAAATTCCGCCATGGTAACTTTTGTCTGTGGAAAATGTTTAGTTTTCATTTCTTCTTGCTGTACCCTTTTTTGAATGGATGCAGTTGAATTTGGAATGGGGCCATCCACTTTACAGATTGTATGCATTCACAGCTTACAATCTTTACTCTATTGACTATAATATGCACAAGTATCTGTATTGGACAAGGATTGCGAGACATAAGAAAAAGAATTTGCCTTTGTCCTTGGCTGGTATGATAATTTGTGAACTTCAAAGTGGATATCATGTGGAAGTACAGCTGTCTATACCACTGGCTTTATAAGGGTCATACTTCAGAGAATTTGTTTCTCCTTGATTTGAGATAGAGGGATGCTTTCTTGTAGTTACCTTAGTAAGTATGAAGGAAGCTAAAAAGCTGGCGCTTATTAGGAAGAGTCCTGATTCTTGTTTAGCAAATTGACTGATCTTGCTTTAGTTTAAATTTAGTTCTCAACCTAAGGACTTCTTATCTTGTTAAGGATGACCAAACGTTACATATTTATTGTTGTACAAGGATCAGTTTCTTCATGTTGCACAGGTTCCTCCTTTTAGCAGTTAGAATGGTGGATGCCACGATACATCATTCAACTTTTGCCAATTTTTATTTGTGCAGCTGAAATTCGGTTTATATTATGGCTATCATTTTACAAATCATTCGATTGCTACCGCTCTCTTTGTATTACGTTTCAATTTCGACGAAAATGGACATTTTAGCACAAGTGGATGACCTAACATGACATGGCATGATGGTAACCTCACATGGTGAACTGATTTTCGCTTGAGCACCATAATCCATAAGATTGGTCACAGATCTTGTACCATGGATCATGCTATCTTGTTGAAAAATGTCCCATCTAGCTTGTTGTGTCATGTATTTAATAATTTAGATATTTTGTCAAATTGAGTTTGCATATTAGCATAATATATCTCGTTCTATTGAAAATGGTGACCAACTGGAAACAGAGTAGTGATAATTGCATGACTTTGCAAAGTATAGTGGTAATATTCCAAGCTGAATGATCTCTCATATAATTAACCTCCATTTGAAAGTTATTGCAAGACAAAGATGCAGACATTTTTGCTACTAGTAATTGTAGAATTTCCCTCTTTCCTGGTATTTTGTGGATCCTCTTGTATTGGTATTGAACATTCCTTGCAATGTTTCATGTTGCTAAAAATTTACATTTTGGTCCATAGGGAGTTCATCCTTGTGACAAAAGACGAAGCATTAGCGAGTATCGGCCACTCTTTCCTGCAATTGATTTTTCATTGGCAAGTGCTTCATTTCTTAAAATATTTTATTGGGCATTTGCTTTGGAAGTCTCAACATTAGCAAATCTCAGTAATTTAACTTTGATATTCACTTTTCTTTAGATTGAGAATGAAGATGACGTCTTGTGGATGCCTGATGTTAGAGAAAGGATGAGGAAGTTGCTGTTCGAGGAAGGAAGTTCTTGAACTGGTACTTCATAACTTCCTACTAAGTGCTTTAGAATATAAACTACAATGCAAAATAGACTTGCAACTTGTATGATCTTGGAAGAAAATAGCTGAAAGCTATGTAAATAGTAAAAATCTGGAATGAGCCATTTGATTCTGCATCTCAAGGTTTTGATTTATCTTCAGGTTGTGGACACGGGAAGAGAAGGAGATTGCAATTGTTACCCACAGTGGATTCTTGTATCATACCCTCAAAGCCTTTGGAAATGATTGTCATTCATCGATCAAGAGCGGAATGTGCAAGCAGTGAGTATCTCCTAGTTCATGTCTGGTCGATTGGTTCTAGTCAATGGTTTAATTAATCTAATTACGATTGGGAGCGCAGAAATGTTTGTGTTCTGACCGACTTTTTTTTCAAATTATTTACATTAGGTCCTTCATGTTGTCTTCTTCTGAATATATTTCTAATGAGTAAATGACATGAAATTAAGATCGTTCCTGAAAAAGCACTCTGAAGATTTTATGATATGCTAAATTTTTAAACCAGTATACACATTAGCAGTGACCACTGATCATCCACTGTGGATTGTGTTGCTCGATATCATACCACAACTGTTTGTTAGCAGAAAAAACTTGATTGTAGATGGGTGATGCCCATTAGTCAATAGGGAAAGCTGGATCTCTATCTTCTCTACATATTATCTTTGGTTTTGATAATGAAGTTTTGCACAATTATTTTTCCACCTATGCTGATTGCCAACAAACTCCCACCTTCGGTCTTGCTTCATGTTCACATTAAGTAATGTATCAATTTATAATCCAAGATAGATAATTGAGTTAATAGGAATTGATGAATAAATATGCATTGGCGTTGTTCATGTACATGGAATCATTAGGCTCTACACAGATATTTATTGCTTCACTAAAATGCCATAACATAGCTTTTCTCTTTTCTCTTATTGGAACTTTCCAAACCTATAACCTTTCTAGCAACAACCACTACCAGTTCTGATGGTGGCATTTCTAGCAGATTAGGCTGATGAAAATGATGATATGGTTGTTACAAATGAACCTGGTTGGTAAACTGCACATGCATCCAAGTTGATATCATGTAGCACTTTGTTTTTAGGAAGGTGGGAGTTTTTACGTTGCGGACTGAACATATTTTTTCTGTGGTTGCAGCTTTGCAAACTGTGAACTCCGTTCAGTTGTCATCGTGGATAAAGGGTAAGCATGATATGCTCAAAGCATGCTATTAGATATTTCTTGAAACATATACACAGGTCCCTCCTTGATTCTGTTCGCTGGTTGCAGGATGACCGGATCAGATGCCTCAAAGACTGACTATCCAGGGAAAATTCCTAATGGACTTGATCTTCCAAGTGATGTTGCCAAGGACAAGCACTAAAGGAAGGTCTATGGAGGATGCTAACCATTCAAGGCACTGAATGGTCTAATTAGTCTCCCATACTCTTGATTCAATTAATGATTGAGGTGTGCAGCTTGACACCTACTATTTTTGGTGGGGAAGCAGTTACAGCACCACACCATTGACTCTGAACTTGTAAGCTCTGCTAGGTAGCTTCAAAGTCCATTCTTTTGAAAATCAGGTACAATGTGGAGCCGGTGAAATTAGTTGCCAATTCATTACAACAATAAAAGGACACAACAATTAGGTGCCAATTTGAACTAATGAATGACACTACTATTACCTCAGTTTTGTCGTATATGGTTATCTTTTGTTAGAATTATAAAAATGTCCATGTATCTAAAATAATTTTTGTTTTTTTTTTTAAAGTCCCACAACCATCATATATTGTTAAATCAATATTGTCATGCTAAGAAATGTCCCCAACTGTAAAAATTGATGTTGAATTTCTGAAATATTGATTAAATATTTCATGAGAAAATACAATGTGGCGTACATACTTGCTCTCGTGCGCTTGAAAATCTAGAGGACGAGTATTGCACTATATATGACCTCTGTGAAAGTGGCACTCAAGAGGCTTATAGCCAGTGGTATGAACAAGCATTTGGCACTCTTTTGAAGCAATCTGGATCCACACAAAAGTTGCAATTGATGATTGTGTGATCACCCCTACAACACCGGCACAAAATTTTCTTACATGGCAGCCAGCATCGTTTGAAATCAGGAATATCCAACAGTATCTCATTCTTTGAAGGACTTCGATATGAGACCACACAGGAAAAAGCCAACACAGCACATAAAACATAATGGATAGTTGCAGCAAGCAGCGATGTACTTGAGCCCCAATTCATATATGGAGTCCCTATCATATGCCTACTTGACTGTTTAAAAAGTGAGATACGAATAAAACATGTCGTCGTTTCTTCACCCTAGAACAAGAAAACAAAAGCATCTGCAGTTGATTAGGATGGGGGGGATTGTTGTCCTGTTCGGATTGAACATTCTCTTAATTTGTTTGGTATAGTTATGGTTATATTGCAATGTCGCTGTGCGGTTAAGAGCGGGCACTGGATCATACATGTTTTAAGATGCATTACCTCAAATGGTGCAGCCTAGCTTCCTGCAAGTTGCTGTAAGCTACAGAAGTTGTAGGGATGTTGTAGGTGTGAAGAATTCACCAAATGCTTCGTACATATTGGAACATTTCTTTTTGCGATTGTAACTGCCGGTCAAAGAGTTGTACCAAACAGGCTTTCAATTAACCACTATCGTTATAAATAGAAGAAATAGATAAGCATATACTTACATGCTTTTCTTTTCTTTAGATTCTTTCAAAATCTTTCACCCTTCGATTGTCATCATTGCAGCCACTACCCGATTCACGCCGCTGCCTGGTCACATGCCCCCAGTGCCCGCCGATGCTTGCTCTGGTGGCGTGTCTATTCTTTTAGGTTTATTGATGAATAGGGTTAGAGAATAGAGGAAATGAACATGGAGAACGGAAGAGGAGAACGTGGACTTTGAGATTTTTAATTTTGAGTTTTGGCCTTTTCTTTTAGTTCAAAATTTCTTTAGACAAAAATGTCCTTGTTCCCATCGTTGGAAATATCACATCCTTGCTGGCGGCAAGCCGAGGCCCTTAATCGAAATAAGGTTGGACATTTCGGACCCTTCTTTGAAACATGTTCACTTTTGGCCATTTTCTGAAAAAATAAGGGTACTTTGAACCCTTATTTATAATTTTCCCTAAAATGATAGAAACATGAGTTGGACGTTTTCGTGAATATGAACTAAACATTGTTGGCTCTTTGGTTTTGGGCTTAGATCACTTGAAGGGAAATCAGAAATTTGGGCTTTCCTTATTGAAATAGCTCGAACCCATTAGGTTAAGGCCACATTGGGACCAGGCCCAACCAAAAACAGACCTTTATGGTCTGGGTTAAACCCACATTTGGGCCAGATCCTTTGACCCAACTCGAGGCCTTTTTTAACAATTAAAAAAAGTTCCAAACACTCAAAAATCTTTGGAAAAAGCTTACGACAATCAGAAAAACTTTAGAAATTAGATTTTGACTAGTTTCGTTAGATTTTTCATGTTAATTTTGGTTTAAAACCTAATTGGCACTGATATCGACATATGACACATGACACAACGTGCCAACACGTCGTTTCTTAAAAAATAGAGAATTAAATGTATATTTTTATATTAAATGATAAATTATCATTGTAATGATTAATTTAATCAAATTAATTTAATTTAAATTCACAATTGAGTAAAAAAAAAAAAGCCTAAAATGAATTCACACTAAAAACATTAATCCACAATTTTGTTAATATTATTCATTATTTTAATTTGATAAATTCAATTTCAATCCAATTAAAACTTGGAGGAAAAAAATAAACAATTTGCATTCTGGACTCACGTGTCATAGTATGTTGGTAGAAAAGAGATGAAAAAACAAGCTTGGAGGATGAATTATGTTTCACGGAAAGTGAGAGTCGAAGATAAGAGAAGATTATGTTTTTCTTCTTTCCCTCATTATTATTTTTATTATCATTTTACGTATTTATATTTCATTTATTGAAAATTTCTAAAATGTTCGTGTTGGAATTACGTGTCGGAATTCTGAACTCACATGTCGGAATTCCGAACTCTAGTGTTGAAGAGTGTTGGGAAATTTGACAAAATGTCAAATTTTTTGATACCTATTGACTGAGTATCGGAGAGTGTTGAACACGTGTCGAAGTGTCCAACACAACACAAAGGCTCCAAAAAAATGTCAGTATTTCATAGTTTAAAACTAGTTTAGCATAAATAAAAAATGTGTGTGAGAATTGTTCGATAAAAAATCATGTTCAAAACTAAACAAATTCTTAGGGCTTTGTGATAGGTTTCCTTGTTTCTTTTTTAAGACGAATTATCAATTCTTTGTGCACTTTCAAAATATTGATTATCGTTTAACTTTGGCCTAGTTAGGAATGATATCTTTCTTATTTATTAGCTTTAAATGCTTGTTTTTCCTTACAATTTATTTAATACTTCCTTGGTTGTTAATTGTTACTTTAATGATTGTGCATTCATATGATTATCTCACATGTTAATAGATATGTTTAAACTCAATCTAAACTGCCTGACAAATATATTTTCAAATAAACAATTAGTGTAATCAAGTCTTCGGCCCTATCTTTGATTGTGTAGAAAGTAAGGTACGCTTCCACATCTCACTTGATTTCTAGCCTACTCCCAATAGGTTAATGGTGACTCTTCATTAAAAAATTCTTATAAAATCAATTTGAATATCCAACGTCGTACCAGATATGAGTTTGGGAGAACTCACGTCTAAAACGAAGACCGTAGGCCCGCCTTTTAGGCAATAACCCTCAATCTATGCATTTTTCCCTCCAAACGGAAAAGATAGGTCGCGATAGTCTTTCTCTCATTAACTGGTTTTCAATATCAAAAAATTACTTTAAAATTTACTTTTCTCTTCACCCTTGGCAATGCTAATGCTGTTGCTTCTACGCAGGGACTTTTTTTGTGGGGGAAACGTTAAGCTAACTTCTTGATGCGGCTAAATTCCTTGGAAAGCTATGTCTTAGACTTTGATAATTATTATTATTATTGGTCGGAAATATGGGTTCCTTTCATTTAGTGAAATGTCCGAGGATACAATTTTTTTTTTTTTTTTTTTTTGCTTCAAAACAAGTAACTCAGAGCGAGGTAAAGGACGGAGGGAGATCTAGTTTGAAGGTAGGGCCTTTTTTGTTGGGCCTTTATTAAGGCCCGGTCCATAACTTTCGTTGGCCCATTTTCTTTAATAATAAAAAGTAACTTCCAATGGAATTTCGAATGATACAAAAATTCTAATCAAATAAGAGAACAATATAATAATGCACAGAAGGCATTCCACACAGGTCGAATCAAATGTACCCAAAATAACTTTTGATGTAACATCCTAGGATACAAAAAGTTCTAGTCGAATAAGAGAACAATATAATAATGCACAAAAGGCATTTCATAAAAGCCAAATTGAATGTACCCAAAATAACTTTCGATGGAACTCGACCAATCACATCAAGGTCGGCAACTCGACCAATCCCGATAATGTAAACATAATGTATTCATTCGAACTTTAGAACCCGCGATTCTTGTTGGATTGCGCGCGCAAGCATTGCCGTACCATTGATGGGTATCCAACCTATTTCTTTTTCCGGAGTGGCTCCAGTAACCCCTCGGGAGGACATTAGCATAAGCATGGTGCCCGGCATATCCTGTCGAGAACGGCGAACGCAGCATCCGCATCCGGGAAAAGCTAGGGCCGGGAGAGGATCACTGGCGCCGATCCGATCCGCTGGATATTCCCCCCGGGGACCGTCGAAAAGTTTCCGGCCACTTCGAATCCCCGCAGGACAGCTGGGAGACGAGCCCCCACGCCGCGGCTCGGCGGGACGCCGCCACGTGGCCCTCTAGATGACGGGATTCGGGTACGACTTCTGACAGCACGACATGGGAGGTCGGTGGTTGGTCAGTAAAAATCCAACACGCCGCCTGTCGACTGGGATTTTCTCGTACTTCGAGTTTGATTTTTTTTCCTCGACAACGAGTTGAAAGATAAAAGATGAGGGGATATTCAGTCATCATTTTCGAGGTGCACCGAATAGGCGCGGGTTCTGGGGTGGTTGAGTTCGCACACGGCGCACGCGAAGGCCGCGGCCATGGCGATTCGCTGTCGTGCGCCGCCTGGCGGGTCTGCAAGCAACGTCGCCATTATAACGACGCGTGGCCTCCGTACGTAGCCGTTCTCCCTCCTCGCGACCTCTCCGAAGCCGCCGCCGCCGCCGCCGTAGTCTCGACCTCCTCGTCGCCGCCGTTATCCGCTCTTCTCTCTCCTGCCTCGTTCTTCCGGTAATCCGTTTCGGCGGCGAATCTTGTCGCTTCGGTTCCTTCTTGCGTTTCGTGTTTCTGCGGTTGCTGTTTCATTGGTTAGTGATGGATCGCGCGCGCGATTCGATCCGTTTCGTACTGAGAAATCTTGATCTTGCGACGAGTTTTCGTCGCTCGGATTCCGCGGTTCGGTTGCGGGTTGGTGTGTTTGAGTTTGGATTTAGGTAGTGAATTTACTTGCGTTTCGGCTTTCTTGACGTGTGGTGGCGCATCGTGAATATGATCGAAATGGATTCGGCTTTCTTGAGATTTCGGAATATTTGTCCGCTTTTTTCGTGTGACGACGATGATATGATCCGGGATGCGATTGTGAAGTACTCGTCTGTTCACCGATGCCGCTGCTTATTTGTTACCTACAGCTGAAATTGGCATGATCGTCGCTTTCGTCCAGTGGAACTGACTCTGTGGATGCTCTGTTTTCCTTTGGTCACAGAGATGGATGCTGCAGCAGCAGGGCCATATCCGTTACACCGTTGCAAGACACTTCACCTGGTACGCGGCGTTGCCCTGTTTTGGGTTTCTTTGTGCGTGCGCAAAGGCAGATTCATAGGCGTTGAGCATTTTTGGTTCTGACTTGACAATACATACAGGTTAGGCATGCACAGGGAATTCATAATGTGGCAAGAGAAAAGAACCGCGACCCCCTTAAGTCATATGATTTCTTTGATGCTCAACTCACCCCTCTCGGCTGGCAGCAGGTGGTCACTTTTTCTCATGGTCTGGCTGTCTTCAAATTATACGTATATTTCCGAGTGGAATTTCTCTTTCAAGATTGCATTTTATTGGTTTTCTCTTTAGGAATGGAGTTGCTCCCGTGGATTTGACAGCTGAATATTCTTGTTATAAGAACTTGATTACAAACCAGGCAGTCTTGGATAGAATTTTAATATAATAGGTAGGGCAACAATGACATGGCCAATCGGAGTTAGTGTGAAACTGAGAAGGCCTTGCTGTTCTTGTTCTTGTTATAATGCCTAGAAGTCTACATTTATGTATATAATTTTTTGAACTTCAGGAGATCTATTAGAAAGAGTTCCAGGTATTTCTTCTTCTTCTTCTTCTTCTTCTTTTTAAATGCAGTTTGATTGGACTGGTTTACTTTCTAATGATCTCTTGATGCGGTGATAGGTGAGTAATTTGCGCGGGCATGTCCAAGCATGTGGACTTTCCAAGAAGATTGATCTTGTAATTACGTCCCCTCTGTTGAGGTACTGTGATTTGCTTCAAATTTGTTTGTGACCTTATCTTTTCTTATGTTCTTACAGATTGCATTGTCTTCAATTTGATTGATTATCAATTGGCGGCTTTGATGGTTAAGGACAGAAATTGTTTTGTTACACATAGCTGCTTTACTCATTTAAGCCTTTATAAGTTCATAGAGATTTGATATAAAGTCCTAGAAATTGGTTGCTAGAGGCGCCTGAGACATGAGGTCCTCTGTCATGAATGATTGCATTTGAACTTGCAATGAGACAACTTCATTTACAGCATAAGAGAAGATGTTAAGTGAGATAAATTTAGGACGGTGTATCCTTTCTCATTTGATGGAGAATGGGCCAATGGGAAATGTATATAATCCATTCGTCAACATTCGTCAAGATAATTAAAATTGACAATGTCATTTGTTAATAGCTTAAACTAGTATTAATTGGATGCATACTCAGTACAACAAATATCTGGATGCATACTCAGTTCAACAAATATCTGGATGAGTTTTTGTTCTTTATATGTTATGGGTTTTAGTCATTCTTTTGTCCACACGTTTCTGGTCCGCATACTTTAGGTTGTTAACTTGTCATTCCACTAGCCTCTGCATGAGGAGCATGCTGTGGTACAAAATTTGGACTTGAAGTTTGTTGAAGTGTTGTTTTTACACTATTTATGTGATCACTTGCAGAGCTATGCAAACAGCTGTTGGAGTTTACGGTGGGGAAGGCTGTACAGATGGAATAGGTGCACCTCCTTTGATGGTTGCAAATGCAGGGAATAGTGATCATCCTGCTATTTCAAGTCTGAATTGCCCACGATTTATTGCCGTAGAACTTTGTCGAGAACGTTTGGTAAGTGAATACTATTGGAATAAAAAATCATTCACATAATCCTGAATATTGATTTGTTTTTCAGAATCGGTGGAAGCATTTTGTGTGGACATTCCACCATAGTAACTTTTGTCTGTGGAAAATGTTGGCAGTTTTTATTTCTTCTTGCTCTACCCATTTTTTAAATGGTTGCAGTTGAATTTGGATGGGCTCCATGCACTTTACAGATTATATTGCATTCTATTCAGAGCTTACAATCTTTACTTTATTGACTCCTAATATGCGCAAGTATCTGTATTGGACAAGAATTGCGAGACATGAGAAAAAGAATTTGCCTTTGTCCTTGGCCAGTGTGATAAATTTGTGAACTTTGGAGAGGATATCATGCGGGAGTACAGCTGTCCATACCACTGGCTTTATAGGGGTCATACTTCAGAGTATTTGTTTCTTCTTGATTTGGGATTAAGGGATGCTTTCTTGTAGTTATCGTACTAGGTATGAAGGAAGCTCATGCTTTATTAGGAAGAGTTCTTATTGTTCTTTAGCAAATTGACTGATCTTGCTTTAGTTTAAATTTAGCTCTCAACCCAAGGACTTCGTATCTTGTTAAGGATGACCAAACGTTACATATTTGTAGTTGGAAGTTGGATCAGTTTCTTCATGTTGCACAAGTTCCTCCTTTTAGCAGTTAGGACAGTGGATACCACGATACATCATTCAACTTTTGCCAATTTTCATTTGTGCAGCTGAAATTCAGTTTGTATCATGGCTATCATTATAGAAAATCATTTCATTGCTACCGCTCTCTTTGTATTTCATTTCAATTTCGATGAAAATGGACGTGTTAGCACAAGTAGATGACCTAACATGATGTGGCATGATGGTAACCTCCCACGGCGTACTGATTTTCACTCAAGCACCAAAATCCATAAGATTGGTCACAGATCTTGTTCCATGGATCATGCTATCTTGTTGAAAAATGTCCTATCTAGCTTGTCATGTCATGTATATAATAAGTCAGATGTTCTGTCAAATTGAGTTTGCATATTAGCATAATATATCTTGTTCTATTGAAAATGGGACCAACTAGAAACGGAGTAGTGATAATTGCATGACTTTGCAAAGTATAGTGGTAGTACCCCAAGCTGAATGATCTCTCATATAATTAACCTCCATTTAGAGGTTATCGCAAGACGAAGACGAAGACATTTTTGCTACTAGTAATTGTTGAATTTCTCTCTTTGCTGGTGTTTTGTGGGTCATCTTGTATTGGTATTGAACATTCCTTGCAATGCTCCATGTTGCTAAAAATTTACATTTTGGTCCATAGGGAGTTAATCCTTGTGACAAAAGACGAAGCATTAGCGAGTATCGGCCGCTCTTTCCTGCAATTGACTTTTCATTGGCAAGTGCTTCATTTCTTAAAATGTTTTATTGGGCATTTGCTTTGGAAGTCTCAACATTAGCTAATCTCAGTAATTTAACTTTGATATTCACTTTTCTTTAGATTGAGAATGAAGATGACGTCTTGTGGACGCCTGATGTTAGAGAAAAGGATGAGGAAATTGCTGATCGAGGAATGAAGTTCTTGAGTTGGTACTTCATAACTTCCTGCTAAGTGCTTTAGAATATAAACTACAATGGAAAATAGACTTGCAACTTGTATGATCTTGGAAGAAAATAGCTGAAAAGCTATATAAAAAGAAAAATTCTGAAATGAGCAATTCGATTCTGCATCTCAAGATTTTGATTTATCTTCAGGTTGTGGACACGGGAAGAGAAGGAGATTGCAATTGTTACCCACAGTGCATTCTTGTTGCATACCCTCAAGGCCTTTGGAAATGATTGTCATTTATTGATCACAAACGAACCATGCAAGCAGTGAGTGTCTCATAGTTCATATTTGGTTGATTGGTTCGAGTCAATGGTTTAATTAATCTAATTATGATCGGGAGTGCAGAAATGTTAGTGTCCTGACCAACTTGTTTCTATGATATTGTTTTGAGAAATTATTTACATTAGGTCCTTCATAGTCTTCCTTCTGAATATATTTCTAACGAGTGAATGACATGAAATTAAGATTGTTCCTGAAAAAGCACTCTGAAGGTTTCATCATATGCTAAATTTTCCTACCTGTATACACATTAGCGGTGACCACTGATTATCCACTGTAGATTGCGTTGCTTGATATCATACCACAACTGTTTGTTAAGCAGAAAAAAGTTGATTGTAGATGGGTGATGCCCATCAGTCAATAGGGAAGCTGGATCTCTATCTTCTCTACATATTATCTCTGGTTGTCGTAATGAAGTTCTGCACAATTATTTTTCCACCTATGCTGATTGCCAACGAAGTACCACCTTCAGTTCTTTTGGTCTTGCTTCATGTTCGCATTAAGTGATGTATTGATTTATAATCCAAGACAGATAACTGAGTAATAGGAATTGATGAAGAAAAGATTTTGATAAAAATGCATTGGAGTTGTCCACGTACATGGTATCATTAGGCTCTACACAGATATTTATCGCTTCACTAAAATGCCATAACATAGCTTTCTCTTTTTTTCTTATTGGAACTTTCCAAACCTATAACCTGTGTAGCAACAACCAGTACCAGTTCTAGTGGTGCTATTTCTAGCAGATTACGCTGATGAAAATGATGATATAGTTGCGACCAATGAACTTGGTTGCTAAACTGCACATGCAATGGAGTTGATATGATGTGGCACTTTGTTTTTAGGAAGGTGGGACTTTTATGTCGCGGACTGAACATATTTTATCTGTTGTTGCAGCTTTGCAAACTGTGAACTCCGTTCAGTTGTCATCATGGATAAAGGGTAAGCATGATATGCTCAAAGCATCCTATTAGATATTTCTTGAAACATATACCCAGGTCCCTCCTTGATTCTGTTCGCTGGTTGCGGGATGACCTACTCAGATGCCTCAAAGACCAACTATCCAGGGAAAATTCCTAATGGACTTGATCTTCCAAGTGATGTTGCCTAGGACAAGCACTAAGGAAGGTCTGTGGAGGACGCTTACCATTCAATGCTCCGAATGGTCTAATTAGTCTCCCATACTCTTGATTCAATTAATGATTGAGGTGTGTGCAGCTTGACACATACTATTTTTGGTGGGGAAGCAGTTGCAGCACCACGCCATTGACTCTGAACTTGTGAGCTCTGCTAGGTAGCTTCAAAGTCCATCCTTCTGAAAATCAGGGAATATGAAGCCAGTGAAATTAGGTGCCAGTTCATTATAACTATAAAAGGACACCGTATCATGTATCTTAGCGCAACTGAGGTTGAACTTCGCTTCATCTGGTTCTTTTCCTTGCACATGTTTATACCTGCTTTTAGCTTTAGTGTGTGCTATTGCGGTACATGCAACATAGTAATTGACCAAGAACTATCTTTGCCATAGATACGCGGGTTTACATAATGCCTAGCCTAGAACTTAATTGACTGCTTTTAATTGATATGTTATCCTATTGTTTGACTAAGTATAGAACCAGACTATGTTTCATCTGTAACTATTCACCTTGACGGCAACAAAGTCGGTCATCTTTCCCTGTTGATCGAAGGTCTTCAATGGAATTGCTGTCCTTAATCGCGGAGTTTCTTCCAAATCTGTTTTCTCCAAATATGCATTAAACTCCGAAGGTCGCCAGCATGAAAATTATCTTTTTGGAGAGATGTGTTTGATATCCACAAATTGCTTGTCAATAGTCTGACATGAGTAGAGATGAATAAAAAAGTCATAACAAAGTTGCGTTTTGAAAAGATGTGATCGTTGAGCAGACTTGAACGAGACCCTAGGTTGGGCTGTTTTTGCCAAGACTTTCGGTGGCAAAATCTTGTTGCGGGCATGCTCGGGCCCAACTGCTTCGGGCATTATCCAAACCCGTCCATATATGTTCTTCAGGCCCATTTCAACCCGGGAGGGTTTGAGCGTGCGCGCAAGTCACCAGACACGTGATTAGGTCTGAGCCCTAATCGAGAAGCCCCCGTTAATATGGAGCTTTCATGCTTGCAAAACCATATCGTAATGTGATTTTTGCAATGAATAAACCCAAACTGAAGTCCACCCGGTCCGAAAACGCAAGTATTGATACATGTGGAGAGGACGATGACTGATAAACTTTTGCCCTTGATACCCAAAGCGTCGTAATATAAGCAGACAAATTGTTGCACTTAATACACAAAGATTCCGTTTATTTCGTAAAAAATAAATGATTTGAAAAATATTTTCCAAATAATAATCGCTCGAATTGTATAAAATAATTTATTGATAACAATTTATATCTAACGAAAATATCTCTTCAATTAATTTTTATAAGCGATACAAGCTATTGTTTTTGAAAAAAAAAAGTCGGATCATTTACTCCCAAGCGAAACAAACGGAGGCAAAAGTGTGATTATACATGTGGACCGTCGGGAATGAGGTCACTTGATTTGTGCTGATGAACTTCTTTGCCCTCAACTCGATACGCAAAATGCCAATTAAATAATAGAAAAAGAGAAGTCAAACATAACTTGAAGCAGAAATGTAGACATAAGGAGCAAAGACCGGTCAAACATTACACCGCGATCCTCCCCAAAAGGAGAACGATTCCTTCCTTCCCTTCCAAGACAAATACCAGGAAATTTAAAAAAAAAAAAAAAAAAAAAAAAGGCCACAAGATTAGCAGCGCACGTCATATCCTTTCCGTAACCCTCGTTTGCAACCCGCTAGTTCGCTTGCTCGTGTTGACTCGTGCGTCCTAAGCAGCTTAAACCGATCTTCCCCACCTCTCCAGGACCGTCCCCCTTTCCACTTTCCAGGATCGTCCTAACATTTTTATGGCTTCTTCTTAGGTGCAGGATTCGTAGAAGAGACCCAACCAAGTTTACTCATTGTCTAGGGGAGGGACAAAACGAGGGCCGGCTTATTTCCAAGTTCATCATCTATCACATCCAATCCAAAAAACCATACAAAGCACTGCATTGTCCAGCTAAGCAAATAGAGTGAGCAGTTTCAAGTTCCGTCAGTTCCGAGTTCCATACAGATTCCACCTGAAACGTAAAACTTATATATATAGGAACATGTTTCAAACTTAGAACCTAGAACTTGAAATCTACCCCGTCATTAGTTCTGGAGTTACATGGTCTACCCAGATTTTACTTATGTTATTAATTGAATCTTTAATGATCATTACTTGACCATGAATATCGCTGAATTACTTGAAGACAGACAAATTTTTTTTTTAAAAAAAAAACATAAAAATTTGTTCCATATTCTAGATTCCAAGTTTCAAATTCTACAAATCTAAAATTTGGAACTTACCTATCAAAACATGTTTTCAATTTTTGGAACCTAAAAATTACTCTATATATCTTGGCGGAACCGAATAGGTCCCATCAGTCAGTTTTCAAGTTTCAGATTTTACTTTAAAGTCATGCTCACCCCTATAAACAAAATGCGCGAGGATTTGCTCGATGCATTTCAGGTCATGCCGGGACATGGACGCAGTGACTTCCGAGTGATTGGCGAAACAGCACATGATCCTGCTCGTGCACCTTCAATTCTCACGATGCGCCAAGCTTCGCATGAGATGGGAATTTTAAATCGGGGGTTTCGAAGTCAAAGCGAACGCTTTTCTGCCCCTCGCTTCTCCCGTTCGTTTTGTCTGGCTTGACGTTGTCGTTTCGTGGGGGGTTTGGAAAAAATAGGGCGACGGTGAACTGCCGACGTCGGCACGTGCGCGTGCACTGTCAATTGCCATACGGCGCGCCGTCTGGGGGCGGTCGAAGGAGCATCGCGTGCAGCGGCGTCGCGTTCGCACGTGGAGTGCCAGCACAACACCCTTTTCCTGCGAGCGATACCGCCTCTCGGAAACACTGGTTTGGATCGAAAACAAGAATTATTCAATTTTTGCATTAGCATGCGTTCTTTTTAATTATAGAGTCAAAATTTACGCAAACGATATGATGAACGTTGCTTATCCACGCTTGCGAGTGATTTTTTACTTCCAACACCAGGAAAACGATTTGTTTTTCAAATATTGTTCACCCAATCATGGTGTCACGTTTTTTTCTTTATCCTTGATCACTACAATATTAAATAGAAAAATTTATCAAAAAAGTCTAAACTTATTGTACGGTAATTAATTCAATCATAAATTTTTCAATTTAGTCACTTTAGTCATCAATCTTTTGACGATTTAATAATGTAGTTCATTAACTGAAAATTGGTAATGTGGATGCCGACCAAAGAACATAATAAAAAAAGAAAAGAAAAGGGAAAGCAAAGGAATGGAAAAAAGGAAAAAGAAGAAAGGAAAAAATTGAAAAATTATCCACGTCACTACCCATTATGCCTACGTAAAATGGCTGACATTTACGTCAACGGTTTCTAACTAAAATTAACTAGAAGTACTACATTTAAAAATCGTCAGAAAGTTTTAACTGAATTTGTCAAATTGAAAAGTTTAGAAATAAATCAATGCAATAAGTTGAGAACTTCTCAAGCAATCATCCCCATTAAATGATTGGTGATATGTAGTCAAATCTTGATTTTCATTTTGTCATGAGCCAATCTTACATATGTTAGTGAATCCAGACTTAATCGTTATTATTATAAAATAACGTCAAGAAAATCGTCTAGATTGAATGTGTTACTAATGAAGCTTTGTAAGAGAGAATTATAAAAATATTCATAAATTTATTGCAATTGTATCAATTTAGTTTTAAATCTTTTTTTATTTGTGCCAATTTTACCCATTCGACAATTCTGACCGACCAATGCTAACAAGAATAATTTTTAATTATGTTTTAATATTGTTTTGAATTTTTTTCTCTTTTTTTTTTTTTTTTTTTACCTTGTTCTTCCTTCAGCAAGTTGTCAATCGAGACTAACCAAAGGCTAGGGTTGGGGAGGCCGACCTTGCCATCACTACGCGAGGGCTTGCCTCAACCAGCCATGGTGAGGCCAACCCCTACCGACCCTAGCCTTTGGCCGGTTGATGACCAGCTGAAGGAAGAAGGAAGGGAAGAAGAAAATAAGAGAGAAAGAAAATAAATAAATTGAAAAATATTATTAAAAATTGTTCATGTTAGCACCAGTCGTGCGACGTTAGCAATGATTTGTCAAATTGGCCGAATGAATTTAATTGGCATAAATGCAAAAAAAATATGACTCAATTAACAAAAAAGGTTTAAGACTTAATTGACATAATTATAATAAGTTTATGACTTTTTGTGATAATTTTCCCGCCTTTATACAATTGCGGTCGCAAAATAATATGTAGAAGAGCTTTGAGAGTAAATGCGTCACAAGTTGAGCTTTACATACTATACGGATGAGTCCTATATTTCTTGGAAAATAAAGGTATTGTCCTTAATACAGTATTAAAGAAAGGTTCCTTCTCTGTCTCCAATTTAAGTTAATGAAGTTGGCCAAGGAATGTAATGATATAAGTAACGACATTTGACTTGAATATTAAAGTGTTAACTAACCCCCGTTAGATACAAAAACTCACCAACTCTCCACATGGATCCTCCCCCTATCATGAGATCGACACTTAGTAGATCAATAATGTTTTAAATATCAAAGATTACAAGGTTAATTTTTCCACACCAACAAGACTTATGTCCCCTTTCGAGATCGAGATCGAGAGAGAGAGAGTAGAATATTATATGTCCTATCATCGATCCTTGTGGCACAACTTGACAATCTGCTACGATGTCTTGTGCAGCCACATGCGCGTAGGTGAGGAGAGATGGTGCGATTTGAATTTCCTGAAGTGATGTGCGTCCATGTGCCTTCAGTTATGTCGCTCCATGCGTTTGGGTCGTACCCAAGTGATGGGGATCCTCCATGATTCCGTGAACTCCATGCTTTCTCACTCTGACCACGTATTAAATTGCGGCTTTGAATAGATGGATTGGACAATGCTTCCACAATGCCACGGTGCATGACTTATCCTTCTCTTGTTGCAAACATTACTTGCATTAAAAAAGAAAAAGGAATGGTCGTTTCAAGATTGCGACTTCAAGGATTATAGAGGGTGTCTTGAGGGTTCAAGAGGTGAACCCGCATCGCTCAACATCCTGATTTAAAGAGGTGACTCTCATGGTATAGCACTTAATTACACAGGACATGTAGCTCTTTAGCGCGCAAATATTAGTCCACATGTTTAATGCACATAATGGCATTCGATCACACATCTCATAATCCATATTGTATATGAGGAATACATATACCATAAGCATACAAAAACTAGAAAGGTGTCAATGACGTAGATTGATGACCTATAAACTTGATAAATTGACACTTTAGCAATTTTGCAATCTTCATTTTCTTCCTATCTATCTCTTCTTTGATTTGATCACTCTCCCTCTCCTCCTTCACCCTTGGTCCCTCCCTAACCTTTATTTCTCATTTTATCTACTCAATCACATCCACCAAATATAGTTATGGGCATTCAAAGTGAAAATTACTAAAAAAATCCTAAATTTATTATACATATGTCAATTCGGTCTTAAATTTTTTCAATTTGGCCACTAAGTTATGGCCTTCAACATAAGGCTAGTCATACGGGCATTAATTGTAAAATGCGTGAGTCAAATTCTTTGTTTAGGCTCTTTCTTCATAAGTTGTTTAGCCCAAAAAATAAGAGAGGAAGAATAAAAAAAAAAATGAAACTCATTCTTTGTTGCACTAGCGATTTTGTCGTGATCCATCCAACGATAGAGAATGAGTAGCATTCGAGTCATTATCACTCGACGGTTGACAGTTAATTTCTTTAATTAGATGGTCGCACGCAAGTTCTCTTTCCCCTACACATGGCTTTATTGACTTCAATGCATATCCTGCTATTGAATAGGAGCAAAGTCAAAGAAGATGGCCAAGATGCATTTAGATAAACTAAAAGAAAAAGTACAAAAAATTTATCAAAATTCACTCACCCCAAGCAAAAGAGCACTCTCTCCATCACCTCCATTGTCGTCACTGCTCCCTTCCGCCCCCGCCGCGAGACCACTCCAGAGCACGACGGCGAGGGGGAGGGGACGAACGACGACGTCGGCCGGGCCGGCATTTACCAGCGGATCCGGCCTTTCTTCGGACGAGGGCAGTTGGGTCTTTTCGCCTTCAGCAAAGAGTTCGAGTAGATTCTTGGGGAAACAATCATTTTTTTTTTAAGAAAAGAGAGCATGATTGATGACAACATGATCCGATTCCAACTGTCACCGGACTTTTCTACCGCGTCGGTCAAACCCCACTTCGCCTTCGAAAAGAAGTACCAGAACCTTCGCTCCCGCTCCACACAACACCGCGCCAGCCCGCTCCCGGGCCCCACCCCCAAAAATCCCCCAAAAAGCGCACTAAATAAAATTTTTAAAAAAAGGAAATTAAAAAAAAAAAAAAAAAAGTATAGAATTACGAAAAAACTATAAAATCCCCTTTTACTCCCCACGGTTGCTTCCTCCCGCTCTCCGCAAACTCAACGCCATGCCTCTTCCTCCATCATCGCCCTAGTTTCTCCACTCCGCCGCTCCCCGCCGCGCCCCACCAAGGACCCTCGATCGGAGATCCCGCCATGGACGCCCACGCGCCGCCGCCCCCCTCCTGCCCGGGCTCCCTCGACTCCTCCCCTCGCTCCCGCGAGATCGACCTCGACCCCGGCCTCGGCCTCTCCTTCGACGAGCCCCCGCCGCCGCCAAGGTCAAGCTCCTCTGTAGCTACGGCGGCAGGATCCAGCCCCGCCCCCACGACCACCACCTCGCCTACGCCGGCGGCGACACCAAGCTCCTCTCCGTCGACCGCTCCGTCCGGTTCCCCGCCCTCGTCGCCAAGCTCGCCTCCCTCACCGGCGCGCCCGAGTTCTGCCTCAAGTACCAGCTCCCCGGGAGGACCTCGACGCGCTCGTCTCCGTGGTCAACGACGAGGACCTGGAGCACATGCTGCTTGAGTACGACCGGCTGTGCTGCGCCTCCGCGAAGCCCGCGAGGCTGAGGCTCTTCCTCTTCGCGCCGCCGAGCTCCAGGTCTCTGAGCTCGGGCTCCAGCGACCCGAAGTCGGAGCGCCACTGGCTCGGGGACACGTTGGCCTCGGCGCATGCGGTGAATTTCGAGGCGGCGAACCCGGATTATCTGTTCGGCTTCGACAAGGGTTTCTCGGTGACGCCGCCTCTGCCGCCTCTGCCGCCGGTGAATTTGCAGGATTTTGTGCATGTGCCGGTCGTGGCCGAGTATGGGCTGGAGGATCGGCGCGTCGCTGGCGAGCAGGTTCCGCCGCCGCCACCGCCGCCGCCGCCGCCGGAAATTCAGCAACAGATTCAGGCGTTGGAGAGAGCGCAAATTTCCGATCAGCAACAAGAGGCCGTTACAAATGCATGTGGTGACGGAGTCAATCCTGGCGTTGGCACCGGTGAGTACCTTGCTGCTCCGGTAAAACCAGAGAAATTGGCGACTCCGGCACCGGCTGCGGCTCAGGTGGCCGCGCCGGTGCAAATACCGGCGGCGGCGGCGCCGTACTTGCCGGAGCGGCCCGTGACGGGCGGAGGTTTGCCATTGTTGGTGAACGGGGGCCAACCAGCGTACTACATTCCCGCTCCGGGCGGTGGTGGCTACCTCACCGCCGTTCAACCGGTCACCGGACCGATAGGTCAGGGCTACTACGGAGTGCAGAGGATGGGGCCGGAGCTTTACCGGGAACAGGCGCTTTATAATGCGGTCCCACATCAGCAAGCCACGGTCGGTGCTTATGGTGAGGGGATTCAGGTGATGCAGCAGCCCGTCACGATGGCCGACGCCGGTTTCCAGCAGGTGGTTTACTATACGACAGCCGGAGGGATGGTCCCGGCTTATCAAGCGGCGGCGACGGCGTCGACTGTCAACGGGATGCAAAGTGGCGGCGCGTTGACTCAGGATGGTAAAGTTGTTGGTCAGATACCACAAACGACTGCGGTGTGAGTTCAAAAATCAAAATATGGTCTTGCTTGTCAAAGTTTCTTGATTTTTTAATTCGATCGTGGGGGAACATGCGGTTGGTTTTGTCCAGAATGTGCATCCTGTTCGTTCTTTTCTGTTTCTTACTGTGTAGTGTGCGTTGGGTTCTTGTTTGTTCATGTACATGCTTTTGCTTTGTCAATTAATAGGATTAATGTGGCAAGTTGTTTTGTTGATAGTTATCTTCTGCTAGATAAGAGTAATTCATGAGATATGTGAGTTCTTGAAATGACAATCGCAACTCTTCGAAGGTTCCGACAAAAAATGAGCAAAGAAGTTCTGAACTCTATTCGGGCAATGAAACATGAATTGCAAGTTGGAATTTTGAGGATTGAAAGTTTAATAAAGCTTCTGAATATTTCTAAGGCTGATTGATTATGCCCATGATGCTGTAAGCTTGATTTTGATCTTGGTTGACTGGATCCTCTTAATTCTGAGACTCCTCTTTCTGGTTTTGCATGGCTGAAGCATGTGATATCATTCATGGTAGTTTGACTTTTCTTCTAGCATCCAAGAAAAAAAAATGCTAAGTGGTTTTGCTTGCTTCTGCTGTCTCCTAGCTAGGACTGTGAAGCTTGAAGACTCTGTTTTTACACATTACTGAATTGTAAGGATACACTGTCACGACAGCCCTTGGAAAACCCTTTCACTCACAACTAGTTGTAAGTTGTAAGATGGTTTTCGGACCATTTTATTTGTGCAGGCATCCATCATTCAAACTCTGTTGTGCCAGATTTGAAAAAAACGGTTTGGTGGTCTTGACATAGATGCTTCTGCAGAAATTACTGTGTCAGATTTATGATGGTAGTATGCCTAGAATTAGTCGTTGGACTTGCTGTTGTGGTGCATGTTCACAAACATGAATCCCCTTCTTTTAGGCTATATACTCACTATGTTCTTTCAAAAAATTCTTGCACATATGAATTGCAGCCCGAATTTCCAGTTTTCCCTGTCTTTGATGATTATTTTCGTTGGCACGACTCTCTTCCTGTGCCGTGCTCACTAGGATCATGGGTTGATCACTAGGACTTGAGGGCAGATGGGAGTACAACTCCAGCTCATTAAATAGGTGAATTGGTTTACTATATATCTCCTACTTTCACTTGGTTAAGGACTCAGTCCGTCCTTAATAGATGAGCATTTCTCTCTAGCGGCTAAAAGAAATTGAGGCGCAAAAACTGAGGCTCTCTTCTGGTCAGGCCTGAACTTCAACATGCAAACTCAACTGCAGTTATAACGTCTGCAGTATAGCTAGTTAGAATTCACCATCAGACGAAGTAACTAAACTTTCGGAATTCAAAGTAATGGAATCGTCAAAATTCCTATCTCTATCCCTTAGATCCTAACGGTGGGATCAGTAGTTCAGATTCTCAGAACTTAACCTTCCCTAAGTAGATACCTTTTTCTATATAGTGTTTCAGCCTTTAGTCTTCTCGGATACGGTCACACTGTACTTGATTTATGGAATTGACAACATTCTCAAAGATCGTCGGATATGTCTAAAGCCTTCCAAATAGAAAAGTGAAATAAAAAAAAAATTATGGATTACCCACCTGATGATGATGATGTTTGAGTGGGTTGAAACAATTGCCAAAGGTAGTCAGATATATCGAGGCCTTCTAAATGAAACACTCGAGCATAAAGTGGAGATAGGGTAAAAAAATGATCATGTTTGGCGCTGGAGTAGTATACATCTTTATGCAGTCTAAACGTGGGATTTTAGTGCTGCTGAATGACACTTCTACAAAAAGCTGAATGAGATGAGGAGCACAATGTCGTTGAAGCCGGGAAAAGGAGCAGGGCTGAACTCTGGTTGAACGTTCCAGCAATGTCATCACTTGAACTATTCTCTGGAACTGTTGGTCTTGTTATTCTCAATTTTAGCCTCTGTAAATTTAAGAAATTCATCCTGCTCTGCAGTACCATTCCAGGCATTTGACGCGATGCACGAGAGGCAGGACAATTGCGAGTAGCGGTTGTTCGTTTTTAAGAATGATATGTTCCGGATTCGATTTACCTATTATATTGCTCCTTCGACTGAATCGTGGGTTTGGGTCCAATTACATGTTGACCCTGCATTTCGAGCGGCTTTCATTGTAACAAGGTTGCCGAGTGCTTAAGATCCACGGGTCCAGTCTCGTGGCCATGACGGCTCAAGGGCCGTATCGACGATTTTACGATTCATCGAGCTTTAATTATCGATCAGGTATTACTTCGTGGGCTGCTCTTTAAGTTTGTTATATCTAAGAAAGGATGGTGCTTCGAATAGGAATCAAGAAACCCGCAAAATGGTCGGAAAATGAACATGTGCGACAAGTAACTGCTAAATCCTTGTGCACTAAAGTGACTTCAAGTGACTGGTAGATTCAAGGGATTCTAAATAAGTGCCTAAATAGCCCACATTTTTCCAAAAGATGATCCAAAGTGAACTTTATTTGAAGTAAAGGGAGTTTCGAAGGAAGGCTTTATATATTCCGGCCTGCTAAATACTTTGACCAATCAATTTTCTCTCTTCTTCCCCATCCATCATCTTCTGCAGAGTGGCCAAAACAACGCCTTAGTGACCATAACCATGTGCAAGAACAACAAGCCCGAGTATTGCAGCGATGCTGGTGGTGCTGACCGTCCGTGAAGGTTGCGATGCCTAGACCATCACAGTTGCAGGTGAGGCCGCCTTGCCTGGGTTTGGGTGAGGCCAGCCTCCTCAGCTGAGGGCGAGGCACCGCGACCCTCGCCGGTCATAGATAAAAGGGAAAAAGGAAAAGAGAAGACTTGGCCATGGCGTGGCCGCTGCTGCTTGGCGAGCAACCTTTGATGAGGTAGCACAAAAAATTTCGGTGGAGATCCAGGATCCGGCGCTGCATAGGCGGTTGTTTTTCTTACTGCCAAACGTGTGGGATTCGGTTCTTGTCATTTGCTTCTTCGGTTAAGATTAAGAGCTGGATATGCGTTCGTCTTGTATTTGATGTTGCTTTTGAGGTCGGGTTAAACTGAAGGAGACAACGAATCGATGCTGCTGCTGTTCTTTTCATCCATTTTCTCTTTGAGCGAAGAGAAAGCAATACAATTTGATAACTGAAGTCTGGCTCCTTTTAATTTTGGCTTGTGTCCACGTTGTGGACAGATTATGATAATAATGTTTGATTCAAAATTGATAATTACGTCTTTGTGATTTTTGGATAAAAATGTTTTTAGCTAGTCGGAAGATTTAATCGATTGACAAGATTAGATTTTTCTTTAAAATTGTCATAATCACTCCATATCTTTATTTGAAATAATATTTATTTTGAATTATTTTTTTTTATAAAATAACGATATTTCAATCTCTTATTTAAAATTTTCTCTAAATTCAATAAAGACCATTAATTTTCCATTTGGATGCAAACTTTTAAATGAGCGAATCTCACGTATTAGACGGAGGAACGGCTCTCTCATGCCCTCAGCATCTCATGTGTTAAACTTTTTCTATATGCTGTCTTTTGGTCGATCCATACACCTCAAGTTCAAACGATCGACCCCCACTAAAAGAAAAAAGAAGATTACCAAGAAAGAGAAAGGAAGGAAGAAAACCCCAAAAGAAGAGATTAGCATCAAGAGGAGACAAACAACGAGAACTTTCGTCTCGTACTATGAGAGAGAGCACCCCATTTTCCGAGCATAATTCCAATGGGGGCTCGTAC
The DNA here is from genome assembly GCA_014182365.1 of Eucalyptus tenuipes. Lineage (NCBI taxonomy): Eukaryota > Viridiplantae > Streptophyta > Magnoliopsida > Myrtales > Myrtaceae > Eucalyptus > Eucalyptus tenuipes. The sequence continues at coordinate 3,138,338 of CM024542.1, forward strand.
CTGCGGTGGGCAGAATCGCCCCAAAAAAGGGCGATCTCTTCGCATTCTTTCTTTAGATTTAAGGGAAAGAATTCAAAGAACCGAAAAGCCGTAGCTCTCGACTTTTGCACGCCCCCACTAGGGCCCCTTTTTTACGGCCTTCGGAAACGGCTTTCAATGCTTTTCTTTGTCCATTTATGGAATTAAAAAGGACGAGAGTGTGGAGCCAAAGCAAATCGGGATTTGGTAACAAACGCACGCAAGCCCCAGCCTGGGCTTGCATGTTTAGAAATCATCTTTTGACAGCTAATGAAAAGTAAAGCTGCTCTAATGATGCGGTTCAGCTCTGTCCCTTCCTTCCACTAGGCCTCCTAAAGTATCTTATTGGTCATCAAGGGCACAGAGCGAGTCTTGGAATATGAAAATGATATGATTAAGGATGAACTTTCTTGCCAAGGTGGGTTGGCTCAAACAGTAACAGTTGAACACTATATATTATGTCTAAATTCTAATCTGGCTGCCAGCCGTCTCTTTTGATAGACGATATGCAAATATACTACAAGACCTTCTAAGCCTGTGATATGTCTGGTCTTGATACGAGATAACTTTTTATCCTCCTAAATTTTTTTATACCGAAAGAAAAAAAGGTCAAAACTAAGAAAATTTTGATGAGCTACACATTCCGCCACTAACATTGTTGCTCACTATAAGCCAAATACCAACGATGAAATCATGGAAGCTAATGATAAAATGACTAAATGGCGATGGGTGTAGGAGTTAGAAAAACGAAAATGTTGTGCAATTAAACCGATTTGGGTGAGCTATGTCTCATCCTATAAACATGTTATATTAACGTTGCACCCATTGGAGTTTTGGACTATGAATTGTAGTGTGAATTTAAAAGAAAGGGGCAGATTTCAAAAACATTGTTAAGGTTACATTTCTTTTAGACTGTATGCTCAATTATAAATATCTAGCCATTTCTCTCTACTTTGAATATCTAGATTTTCAAAATTAAAAAAAGGTCGCAAACATCTTTGGGTAGTAGAACTAGAAAAACATCTTACATTGTGTGACAAATTTAGATGAAAATGCATGGCCTTGTCATTCTAAGGTGATAGCAATAAGCATGATAACGAGAATATAGAAAAAGGAGACTCTTTCCCATTGCTTTTCCAATTGAAATACATGTGCATTTAAGCGACTACACAATTCCATATGTATAGTTTGGCCATGTCAGTGAGAGTCTATGCTATTTTATAATGCAGTGTGATTGCTACAGTATAATATATGTGATGCCACAATTTACCATCATAATTGTCCTTTTGATTCTTTGTCAATATGTTTTTGTGGAGGCTGCCTTATGCCAATGCATGCATGTTTCATTTGTCGTCTTCCAAAGAGAATTACAAGAGATTGTATATTATAACAATAGTCTTTGTTAGTGGTCTTGCTACCCGTTAAAAAAGAAAAGAAAAGAGAAAACGCATGATAGTTCTATTTTTTGGTGAGAAATTATCATGTGTTCCTTATGCTCATCACTTTCGTTGAAAGTTTAAATTATTGAGCAATAGTCCTCATCGTTCATTATCTTAAAAAAAAAAAAAACGAGAGAATAAGCGTACTTGAAATTTGATGGCAAAGTGCTTGCTCCATCGAACTCCATCTTATTTCACTAATCTGTGGTCCCGGTTATCACGTTTTCTTCTCGATTCTAAAGATAAGTCAACCTGGCAACTCATAAATACTTTAAAAAGATTGCTTAATTAATCAATTAAATTGCAGCTCAAGTGAAATCCGTAGTGGAAGCAAAGCGTAGTCGAGACAGATGATAGTGGAAGGAACAGGTGTAGCTCCACGTTTTCCTTCCAGATTGGTGCTGTTCAATTCCTTGTTCTATCCTTCTTTAATGGACAGATGTAAACAAAGGTCTAGCGTCTGCTCCTCTTGCCGCTTTTAACAATGCTTGTCTTAATACCCAGACCATGTCGAGAACGCAACTTCCATTATCTTATGGCCATTTCCTTCTTCTTTATTATTATTTTTACATTTGCCATCTGTTGCATCATTTTATGTTCATTGTTATTGTAATTAAGGCATACATCATCCTCAGCCTATCTTGAACTGGTTACATGCTCTCACGTCACTTTCCATGATAAAGTCAATGAGTGCTTGTTGAGTTGTGAAGTGCGAAAAGACAGTTCTGAAATGTATGTTATCGTTCTAGAAACGTTTAGTACACATGACATATTATTTAGGATGCATACACATTAGGTGATATAGATCTAATGAGAAGGAAGTGTATTTTCAAGAGGAGTGATTTTCAAATTCATTAGTATTTTCTAAGGAAAAATGTAAAAAAAAAAAAAAAAATACAAGTATGGAAATAATCATTCACGATGACATCAGTGGACGAAAATAGGAAATAAAACCAAAACTAAGCTTCTCCAAAAAAAAATATAAATGGTCAAAACAATCATTTGTGTTGACATTAGTGGCCAGTGGCCAGCCACTGACAAAAGTAAGAAGAAGGGAAAAAAAATTAAAAAATCACAAAATATCAAAATATTATTAAAAATGTATACGTTAGTATCGATGGTACTAGTAGATTGTTCGGCGTCCATGTTATCAATATTCAGACAATATTAGCAAGAAGGACTGAATAAGGATTAAGTCAAAAGTTTAGGACCAAATTAACATTATTAAAAAATTTAAAATTAAATTGGCACAAATTCAATAGGTTTAGAATATTTCTAACATTTTTTCTCTTTTCACAAAGTAGAGTTTTACCTATTTAAAGTAGAATTATTTGTCATAAAAGAAGCCAAATTGAAGAAATCAGCAATTTCGACAAAAAAATAGTAATTAGCTGTGAATTTCCTCCACTGAATTCATCTTTTGGGGTTTTTATACTGGCATTAGTGAAGCGACTCAGTCCGACAAGACTGGGGAGTGGTGGTGGGGCGAGAGAGCTCAAACTAGATACAACTGCTAGCGTACTCAATGGATGGTGAAGGGAATATGAATAAATCGATCAAATTATATGGAAACACATGAGGAGAGTAAAGCTACATTACAAATACAGTTTAGAACTAACTTACACAAGGCTTTTTTAGGTTATGGTATAACGATATGGCTCCAATTTTGAACTACAATTCAAGTGTTTAAGTGACAGTATTATCATGAGGTGTGACATCCTTTGCACTGATTGGTCGCATCTGCTTTCATCGTGCTCGCGTCGCCGTATTTTTGCCAAACATAATGGAAAGAAATAAAAAAAGAGAAGAAAATAGAAATGATCTAAAACGCACTTGTATTATCAGTTTTTTAAGGAAAAAACTAAAAATATTATTTTACTTCAGGATCCTAGTCCTCCCTCCACATAATTTCGTGAATGCATATATATACAGATATAATATTTTCCACTTTCCTGGGTTAAACGAAACGAAAAGAACAGTATTCACATGATAAGATAAGCAGGAACTAATAAACAAAACTAGTAGGATAACGTAGGCAAACGGGGGCATCGGGCGAAAAGACCATAGGAGTCAACGAGCACTAGAACCTGTTTTCATATTTCATTTTCAGTCTTTCTTTTCCCTCATTTATTGATTTCTCCGTAGGAAAACACTTTTTCAAAAAATCGAACTCCCACTTTCTCACCTAATCCCTCCATTTCTTTCTCCTCTTCCTGGCCTTCAAATCTTGAAATCCGACCACCGCCCCCGACTTTTAAAGCGAACGAATAAGCACGGACAATCCCCATCCGTGCTTTTTCCCTCCGCCTCTTGAGATTGGCAACGAGCGCAAGGAATCTCCTGCCTGCCCTTTCGTTCTCTCTTTCTTCCTTTTTCAGGAAATTCGTTCTTGGGACGAAGTAAAGTTTCGATTTTTCTCCGGCTGCGCGTGGGCTGAGGAATCAAAGGTTGTTGCTTTTTCTTGCAATATTCAAAGGGTTCGCGTCTCCTGGGAGTTCAATTCTTGGGCTGTGGCCTGGGATCGAAGTGGTCTTTGGTGTTGTGGTTTTTCTTATTTTCCAACTGGGAAAGAGGGGGAGCTGCTGCTGCACCAATGGTGATTGGTTGATGTAGTGGAGTGGAAGTTTGTGCCCGGAGAGAGAGAAGATGGTGGTGAGGAAGGTGGGAAAGTACGAGGTGGGGAGGACAATTGGAGAAGGGACGTTCGCGAAGGTGAAGTTCGCGCAGAACACCGAGACGGGGGAGAGCGTCGCCATGAAAGTGATCGATCGCAGCACCATCATCAAGCACAAGATGGTGGACCAGGTCTCTCTATCTCTCTGTGGGTTTCCTTTAATTGGGTCTTGAATGATGAGAAGATGAGGCACCGAGTTTAAAAGTATCAGCTTGTTCGAGATGATCGATCTATTCGGTTGTGCAAATGCTGTTTTCTTAATAATTGGTATGCGTGTTTTATCAAGATAAATCAGCTTGGAGATTTGGTTTTGTGTTTGTTCTTTGGGTCGTATGAGAGGCCTGCGTTTCCGTTCCGCACAATTCCTCAACTTGGAGAGAAGAGGAAAACTAACACGAGAGATCTTCATTAGCATAATCACTATGGCGTCCTTCGAAATTTCCTAATCGATTGGAGCTTGAGGATGTGAAAACTGGCACTGATTACTTTTTCAATATTCTATCTGAAAGTACATGAATCCTAGATTTATTCACTTATGCTGCAGAATTCACTGATTTAAAGAGTGTTGCAAAGCCAGTTTGCCTTCCCCTGTTCGATAGATAATGCAATTCGTTTTGCTTATCATCCTTGTGAAAATTCTGTGGTTTGATTGCTGCATCATTCTCAGCAGTATTATACCAAAAGTCTTTTCTGGATGTGTGGTGTGTAAGGCTGCAGAGACATAATTTTCTGTAAGCAGTTATATTGCTTGAATATTTGGTTACCTAGAGCGGTTCTCTGTATTTAGGAAATTTTCTTTCTTTGCATGTTATCTTGATATATTATTCAACCTTTACTGTGCAGATTAAAAGGGAGATATCGATAATGAAACTTGTGCGGCATCCCTATGTTGTTCGTCTTCATGAGGTATGGGATTCAACTAACTGAGAATCTTAGTTACATAATGCTTCTCTACACAGCTCATCTGATTTTTTTTTTTTTTTTTTTTTTCGTTCCTGGTTTGTGAACTTGCTTTCTAGGTTCTTGCCAGCCGAACCAAGATTTACATAATCCTGGAGTTCATTACAGGTGGAGAATTGTTTGACAAAATAGTAAGTAGTCTGGCCTATAGGATCAATGGTCCAGTTGCTTGGAGTGTATAACCTTGTTTGTGTGGAATATCTTTGCAATTACTTATGTTAAGTGTGAGTCAAAACTGCACAGGTCCATCATGGACGTCTCAGTGAAGCTGAGGCTAGAAGATACTTTCAGCAACTTATTGATGGGGTAGATTTTTGCCACAGCAAAGGAGTCTATCACAGAGACTTAAAGGTGATGCTTCCCTATTGTGTTAAAAGCCTCTATTTGTTAGATATTTGAAGGAACTCTGATTCTATTCCCGCCATTGTACAGCCTGAAAATCTATTACTCGACTCCCAAGGAAATTTGAAAATCTCTGATTTTGGTCTTAGCGCATTGCCTGAACAGGTAAAATTTAGGTAAAATTTATTTTGATCATCAATGTTATGTTTGTTTGATGAAATTGTATATGAGGAAGAAGGATTATGATGATTCTCTTTCCTCTTAATCATCTATTTATAGGGGGTTAGCTTACTTCGGACAACATGTGGGACTCCTAATTATGTAGCACCAGAGGTAATTATTGACTTAATCCTATTTTAACTTAATGCTTCTTGAGTTAGGGGGTTGTATTTCATATACTTCATTGTGCTCCAATTTTCCATAACATTCTTCTTTTCTGCTTTTAAGGTACTTAGTCACAAGGGTTACAATGGTGCCCCGGCAGATGTTTGGTCCTGCGGGGTGATCCTTTATGTTTTGATAGCAGGATATCTCCCGTTTGATGAACTAGACCTCACCACACTTTACAGTAAGGCACGATTTTCTTCTGCTTTATTTACTTTTTCCCTGCATCCATGTATTGATTTGTTTTCACTTAAGGTTGTATGCAACTTGCTCGGCCACATATGGGTTGTAGGCTAATAATGGACTCTTAGCAGTCGGCACAATCCTATCACCCACATTTATTGTATTAATGGAGCTCAAGTAATATAAAGAAACAAAAGCACTATTCAATAACTAGATACTTTTGAACCTTGGGCTTTTCAAATTGCCATTCTTATTGATATTGTGTCTCTCTCCGCTAACTATGCATTCTTTCAGTTGTGGTCAGCACTGTTAATTTAGATTATATTGTCACTTTAGGTGTAATATCAGGAATCAAGTATCATATTTTTTGTACCTTGTCCTTTGGCTTATTAATCAAAGATACAGACGTGCGTTTACTCTGTTTATGATATTTCTCCTTTGGTCAAGTAAATCTGAACTTTTGTTTTCTTGTGCAGATTGATAATGCTGACTTTTCATGCCCATCATGGTTTCCCGTGGGAGCGAAGTCCTTGATCAAGAGGATTTTAGATCCAAATCCTGACACTGTAAGTATTGAGAATGCTCTTGGATGCAGACTTCTTGTCTGCTTGAATCGAGCATCTTATGTCCTGTCGCAGCAAAACCATTTACTTGGTTTTGATATCACATGTTAATATGCATTTATTTATGTTATTGTAATTAGCATCTTAAAATGGATAGCATGCAAAGAATGAACATTTACATGCTTATATCTTTGCAAATAACTTGGCATTTTTTTCACTATACTATGCTACCAGAGGAGGAATTTTGCAGTCAACTTGAGTGAATATAGATTAAGCATCTTGGCAAGGTGATGCTCTTGTTCTTTGCGGTTGGAACTCTGTCTTCAATTGAGAAGGGATGTAGAATACATCCTGTTAAGATAGTGGAAGCTTGAAATGCATGCACAGTCGTCTAAATCATCCAAAAGGCAATGGGGTGATGAATAAGATCGTATGTAAAGGATTTACATGATTTGCGAAAACATTGTATCATACCTTTTCCTATTTTCTCCATAATATCGAAAACATTTTCCGTGTCCTGACTTTGGCAATCACTTACTAACTTGTCCTGTGGAGGATGCTAATAAGGGCTTATTTCCTACTTCTTGGCAGCTATTCATTATGTTGATGAAAAATTTAATTATTACCATACAAGAGTTTGGCTAATCCATTTTGTCTCTGAGAAGTCTCTTTCTTTGTTTTCAGCGAATTACAATAGAGCAGATCAGAGATGACGAATGGTTTAAGAAAGGTTATAATCCTGTCAAAGTCATTGAATCCGAAGATGTGAACTTGGAAGATATAAATGCTGCCTTTGATGATGATGAGGTCTGTAAGTCTTTCAAATTCATAGTGTTTTATTTCTTTGTGTATTTTAAGGACAAGTTTTGGTCAAGAGAACTTTTGAATTAACTTTGCTCTCAGTGCTTCTTATATAATTTTGAGATTTCGTGGGACTATTGCCAACTATTCTAAAAGCTTAAGCTAGATGAAGGCGTGATTTATTATTTACATATTATAACATTTTCCCCTCACATTTAGTCTGGTCTTTTGCTTGGTGCTAAGCATTGAAATTTAATTGGGAGGCAAATGGAGCCTGGAAAGATTAGAAATTGGGACCTCCAACTCTGACACCATGCGAGTTTTTGTGCGATCATTGCCAACTATTTTTGAAAACTTAAGTTGTTAAATGATAGCTTAATTTATTTTTTAAAAATTCTAACAATAATGATTTCAGTGAAATAATTAGCTTGTGCTAAGTGACATTGAGCAGATAGTTATAAGCCATGCATTCTCTCTCTTTTCTCTCAGACTCAGAGGAAAAGAAGCGAGCCCTTTTTGCTTGGCCAAGGATTACATCTTTTTTAGCATTAACTGTGTTTATTTCAGCTCATATAAGATGTGCAGTTGCATCTAAAATTATGTTTCAATTGACCATATGTTCGTGAACTTATATTATATGTAATCTTGGTGACCAACTATTCTTTGATATGCTTTTGTGTTCTCTTGACTTAGCTTTGACTTCATGTTCACATTATTATATGGAGTGATATATATAGATATTTGTGAAGTAATTTTTATTGCTGCATGGCATACTTCTGATAGAGTGGGAGATTACTCCACAATGTTATCTGAAATGAAGCCTATGGTCTCATAATCAGAGAGACTCTAGTTACATACTTTTCAGTCCCACTTTAGTAGAACATTGCCATCTGGTGTCAGCTCTCAGTGGTGCTTAATTCTTTGTGTCGCATTATTGCGCTCCCATAATTTCTGCTGTTGGCATTCCACTTCTCTTTTTACAATGAATGAATTTCTATCCATTCTGTAGGAACAGCAGCCTAATGAGGAAAGCGGGAATGAAGACATGCGTCCGTTGATTCTTAATGCATTTGACTTAATAATCTTATCTCAAGGCTTAAACCTTTCAGCCCTCTTTGACAGGGGTCAGGTATGCGATTTAGCTGAATAAAATTTTCTATTGGCATAATGTGTTACTGCTTGTAGTTTAATCTTGTTGATGCTCTTTCATATACTGCCCTCTTCTTGTAAAATGTGCAGAACTTTGATTCATCCCATCTTCAACAGGACTCTGTGAAGCATCAAACTCGCTTTGTGTCGCAGAAGCCTGCAAAGGTGGTTTTATCGAGTATGGAAGTTGTTGCACAATCTATGGGTTTCAAGACACATATTCGCAATTATAAGGTATAGACTATAGCATGATGTTGCCTTTATGTTAGCATCAGTTCTTTGTCCTCTCTCATACGCGCACTATGCAAGGATGCACACAATTGCATGCATATCTTCCTTAGATTTCCTATACCTGTGTTTTTGGTTTCTGGTTTCATTCCGATTGTTCATCATTTGACTATGTGAAAGGGAAAAAAAGCATTTATTCATGCTTTTATGGTTTAATTCTGAATTTTTTTTCCATAATGTAATTTTCATCCTAAAGTATGTTGTTAGAGAACTTAGTTTTGTGGATCTGACCTGAAAAAAGAAAAAAAAGGAAAAAACTTACGTTTTGTGATGATGGCCAGATGAGAGTGGAAGGTCTATCAGCAAGCAAGACCTCACATTTCTCTGTTATTTTGGAGGTAAGCATTCACGCCTCACTGGGTACTTTGTTTTCTTCAATGACAAATCTGTCAACTAATTGTTTTCGCTTTCTCCTTCGGTCTCCAGATTTTTGAGGTTGCTCCAACATTCTTCATGGTTGATATTCAGAAAGCAGCTGGAGATGCCAATGAGTACCTTAAGGTACTGTTCATGTTATTTTCAAGTGTTCATTTCTGTACCATTCCTCATTCTAATCTTTTGTTCCACTGCTCGAGAAGCTTCTTCATAAATAGACCTCATCAGGGGCTTGCCCATACCGATGTGCTGACCAATCGTATGGGCAGGCTACACATAGAACTGTCGGTTGATTGGGGTACAGTGAGCCCATGTAGTTGTGGAAAATGAAGTGCCACAAGCCAGAGCTACTAGCTCTTGATCGCAGTTCTGTGCCCAAAAGGGGGGTCATGAGGGGACAAGAATTAAGAGTCGATTATTTTGCGGATCTTCGGTTCATAACTTTTGTCACTCATCTGCATTGCAGTTCTACCAGAGTTTCTGTGGCAATCTCGACGACATCATCTGGAAGCCTCCCGGTGAATCAACCAAATCAAGGATCACAAAGAGCAAAAGCAAGAAGCGCTGATCTTACATTAGAAGACATCCGGCGTCTCCATGTAACAGGAGTATGTTCTCCTCGTTTAACCCAACTGAGCTTGGGATGGCCAGGCCCTTGACATTTTCGAGGATTTAGCGGCTAGTGTGATTTGAGTTGTTCCTAAATTTGCAAGAAACGAAAATCTCTCTTTTTATGTATAGTTAAATTTTTGTGGAATGTATATTTATATGGGTGTATTGACGCAAGGCACGGCTCTGTTAAGGACCATAATATTATCTGGAAGTTAAGTCTATTTTGGAGAAAAAGCAGCTTGGAATGAGAGATGGTTACCCCGATCTGACAGCTTTCTTCGGCCTACTGACCTTCCTTCATCTCGATGTTCCCATGTCCGATTGAGCCTTCTTTTCCGAAGCATATCTATGCTCAAGCTCGACTCTTCTTGCGTCCACGCCTGCATTGATCCAAGCCTTCTCGGGTATTCCCACGTACCCTTATTGATGCGTATAGAATGACAATTTGAAGGTAGAGCAGGAACAAAATTTTTGTTGGAGGGGAGATCAATGACTGGCGAGGGGTTCTTGATTACATGAAAGAAAATGTTCACGAGAATGTCGAGACATCATGGATGTTGATTTCTGATCGAAAGCTGCTGATGCACAATCGAGGGATTAAGATTTATTGAGATCAGATTTCAGAATTTGTTCAAGAATGCCTCTTGTACAGAACCTATATGGCATTCAGGATAATTCTGCATAAATGAGCTGCTGTATGAATATTTTGCTCTTGTGAGAACTAATTAATTAATTTTTTTTTTGGTTGGTCCTATTCCACTCCTACAATTAGAAATTAGACATTTTTCTTTTGGCAAATGTTCAATATACTTTTCTACTTAAAAAGAAACTTGCATATAAAAGTAAAATCTAACATAAGAATCAAATTTCTCCAAATAAAATACTTTTTTATATTAAAAAATGATAAGTTCTCGACAATAATTTAGTCGATATCGGGGCCCTCTATGGTCCAATAGGGGATTAATCCTTGGATCGTAACGGGTCGTAGTTTCATCATAACTCTTTTAAATAGTGTCCTCACATGCCAACAAAAAGAAAAGATGTGATAAGGATTGTAATTGTCTCTTGTTTGACTCTGTCATCCATCAAATTCCGACCATTGGGATTCTCTTCTAGGAATTGGCAATTCTCTTTTGCCTTTTGTGGGAGGTTCCTTCTATAGGAAGTGGCCATTGTTATAATATGTAATAGTACATAATTGACCCGACTTGAGGGTAAGCTAAGCTATCTCCATTAAGAAAATAACCAAAATCAACATCTGACCGCCAATCTTTTGAAGTAAAATCAAATCAAATTCAAATGTGAATCGAAAATTTCAAATTTCTTATAATGCCCATCATTAAATTTGTATGAGAAGTGGAGACAAATTTGGATGAAAGGTCGTGGAGACTCGATACGCCCAGATGAAATGCTTGAAGATGTATCAATCCATCTAGTCCCATCATCCCTTTTGACAAAAACCTCCTAGACTTATTTATAAACAATATTTTCAAAAGGTCTTTATAAAATCTGGTCGAAGTGCTCTCAAATCCTTCAACTGTGGAGATCCAAATTTTTGAGCCAAACAGTTTGAATTGACGCGTCGTAGCACGCTACAAACTCAACATACATTATAGAGTTTGTAATCAAGGTTTGCGAGCCTGTATTGACCTTCAACCACGAGGGCACGTTACCTTTACCTTGTTGGGAGGATACGTAATCAAGGTTTGCGAGTCTGTACTGACCTTCAACCACGAGGGCACGTTACTTTTACCCTGTCGGGAGGATAATAGCATCGAAGATCTAAGAAAATCCTCAAAGGTAGGTTGATGGGGAATGCTCACTTTGCGTGTGGGTTCTGCGCACTTGCCCAAAGGTACGTGCGGAAAGCACAAATTAGATTGCATAATCAGATTTGGCTGTCAAATCAACTGAGATAATTCCTCTTCTGTATTGAATTATCTCTGGACGAATCCTCTGCGACACAAGCAAGATACACCCCAGACAAAGACTAATGGCCATTTCTTTATTTTGCATATGTTTGTTGAAGTTTGGCTATGCATAATCAGATTTGGTTTTCAATTCAATTGAGACAATTCCTTTTCTGTATTGAATGATCTCCAGATGAATCCTCCACGACACAAGCAAGATACACGCCCACCAATAAGGGTCTGCATGGTAACGTTTCTATTTCTCCCGATTTTTGTTCTTTTGTTCTCCGGAACAAAAAAAAGAACAAAAATCTGTTTGGTAATACCAACTTATTTTTCTATTCTTCGGAATAGAAAAGTGGCTGGAGAATAGATTTGGAACGAAATAAGAAAAAAAAAGTAGTTTCTTGTTCCGAGAACAATTTCTAAAATAAGTTCTTTTTTTCTTTTCTATTTTTCTTTTGTTCTTCTTCCTTGTTGCGGCCACTACCGACCGCTTGCCAATCATTGGCCACCTCCGCCGCCCGTGGCCACCGTTGGCCCGATCGACCGCCGCATCCGCCGGCGATGGTCACCGCCGCCCATAGCCCACCGGCCATCGCCCACACCCCATCGGTTGACAACTGCCATCGTCCGCCGGTAGCCTGCCATCGCCAACCGCCACATGACCATCGTACGACCGCCTCCTGTTGCCGCACGATCGCTGACCGTTGCCGCCGACCATCGTTGCGGGATCGCCACCCATAGCCCACCGCCGCGGGACAGTCAACGGTCGTGCGACGGTCGTGCGGCAATCGTGCGGCGGTCGTGCGGCGGTCGTGGCGGCAGCGGGCGGCGGTCGGTGGTCTGTGAGTAAGAAGAAAAAACAAATAAATACAAAATTTATAAGTTTTTACCAAACGCATTTCTATTCTTTTTCTATTTCAAGAATAGAAATTTTGCATAGTTACTAAACACCTTATTTTACTCAGAAATTGTTCCCAGAGTAGAAATATAAAAGAACTATTTCTAAAAAGAATTAAGAGTTGATTATTTGTTACGGATCTTTGGTCCATAACTTTTGTCACTTATCTGCATTGCAATTCTATCAGAGTTTCTGCAGCAATCTCGATGGCATCATCTGGAAGCCTCCCGGTGAATCAACCAAATCAAGGATCACAAAGAGCAAAAGCAAGAAGCGCTGATCTTACATTAGAAGACATCCTGCGTCTTCCTATAACAGGAGTATGTTCTCCTCGTTTAACCCAACCTAGCTTGGGATGACCAGGCCCTCAACATTTTCGAGGATGTAGCGGCTAGTATGATTTGAGTTGTTCCTAAATCTGCAAGAAACGAAAATCTCTATTTTTATGTATAGTTAAATTTTTGTGGAATGTATATTTATATGGGTGTATTGACACAAGGCACGGCTCCGTTGAGGACCATAATATTATCTGGAAGTCAAGTCTATTTTAGAGAAAAAGCAGCTTGGAATGAGAAATGGTTTTCCCGATCTGACAGCTTTCTTTGGCCCATTTTAATTCTTTGCCCACCCCCTCCTTTTTATGTTAGAAAGATAGCCACTGAGATGAATCTTAGTATTTAATTATCCAGATTGAGATATGCTGATTTCACAGCGAGCTAATGTAACTTCCGTGCAGTTACTCCCAAAAAAAAATCCATCGTCACTCCCCTCTCCCTGATTTTATCCGAATAAGATGATATGAAAGCGACGACAAATGAGAAGAACATCATCGTCAAGTCTCATCGCATGCTCGCTCCTCCTCGCCTCGTCTTTCTCCTCCAAGAACCTTTCTTTCCATGCAACAATCTTTACCAGTGCTCCTCCTCCTCTCTCTCTCTCCACCGTCCTCCTCATGGCGTGTCTGCCCTCCCTCTCTCTCGCCGCCACGGTCGGGCTCGACCCATCTTCGCTGCGCTCTCGAGTCTCCGGTCACGTCTCTCCTCTCGCCGTGGAAAAGGTACCCCCTTTATCATCTTCCAGACACGTTTCTCGCCTCGAATTGCTTGGGTTCGTTCAATTCTTCGTCTTTTCGGAGAGAAAAGTAGGATGAACTTAGGCAAATGTTAGCCAGTCGGTGTGGTTGAGCTTCTGGGACCACCGATTCTAAGCTTGCGTTTGTTCACTCAGCCGCCGGGCATTTGTTGCGGAACGAATAACGCCAGCGCTAGCCCAAGCGCGACTCTGGAGGTCGAGTCTTTAGACTTCAGAGAAGGGCTTTCCGTGTTGGAAGATGGGACGGGACTCGGACCCTTTGATTATGTCCCCCTTTTGCAAGAATGCATGGAGAGGCGTCTGGTTTCTGATGCTGAAGCTGTTCATGCCCACATCATTAAAACAGGAGCCTGTGAAGATTTGTTTGTCATGACGTTCCTTGTGAATGTTTATGCGCAATGCGGGGCTATGATTGCTGCCCGTGAGGTTTTCGACGGTTTGCCGAGGAGAAATGTCGTTACCTGGACGACCCTGATCACGGGTTATGTCCACAACTCTGAGCCGGAGCTCGCCATCCGAGTCTACCTGGAAATGTTAGAAGCAGGGTCTTATCCTACCAATTATACCTTGGGGATTGCTCTGAATGCGTGTTCCTCTTTGCGATCTCTGGAACTGGGGAAACAAATTCACGCCTACATAGTTAAGTACCGGATTGAACAGGATGCGAGCATTGGCAATGCACTTTGTAGCTTGTACTCCAAATTTGGCAACTTAGATTATGCTGTTAAAACTTTCAAAGGTATTACGCAGAAGAATGTGATTTCCTGGACTGCTATTATATCTGCTTGCAGCGAAAATGGCGAGGCTGCTTCTGGGTTGAGTTTCTTCAGTGAGATGCTTTGGGAGAATGTTGAACCCAATGAGTTCACCTTAACTTGTGTTTTAAGCCTTTGTTGTACAGTGATGTCTTTGAGTTTAGGGAAACAGGTTCACTCCTTGAGCATAAAGCGTGGTTATCAATTGAACCTACCAGTTAGGAATTCTGCTATGTATTTGTACCTCAAGTGTGGGTTGGTAGATGAGGCATACAAATTGTTCAATGAAATTGAATCCTCCAGCTTGGTCACGTGGAATGCCATCATTGCAGGGCACGTGCAAATTATGGATTTTGCATTTGACAATCTTTCTGCATACCAAGGTGGGACAAGAGCTCTGGAGATCTTTTTGAGAATGATCCACTCTGGCCTAAAACCTGATCTTTTCACGTTCTCAAGTGTCTTGACTTTATGCAGTAAATTGGTAGCACAAGAGCAAGGGGAGCAGATTCATGCGCAGACTATCAAAACCGGGTTTTTGTCAGATGTTGTGGTGGGGACTGCACTGGTTAACATGTACAGTAAATGTGGGAGCATTAGAAGAGCGAGTAAAGCTTTTGTGGAGATGTCCACCAGAACTTTGATATCATGGACTACCATGATCACGAATTTTGCCCTTCATGGTAAAACTCAGCAAGCCCTGCAACTCTTTGAGGACATGAGACTTGTGGGTGTCAAACCCAATCAAATTACTTTCGTTGGCGTCTTGGCGGCTTGTGGTCATTCTCTAATGGTAGATGAGGCCCTGAACTACTTTGAGATGATGCAGAAGGAATATAGAATTAAGCCTGTCATGGACCACTTCGAGTTGCTGGTTGACATGTTTGTGATGTCGGGTAGGATAGACGAAGCCTTTGGTTTAATCAAGAAAATGCATTATGAGCCGAATGAGTTTATCTGGTCAGCTTTAATTACTGGAGCTAGACTTCATAGAAATCCGGAATTAGGGCTTTATGCAGCTGAGCGGTTGATCAAGTTAGAGCCAAGAGATAGTGAAACTTGCATATCATTGTTGAAGATGTACAGAGCAGTAGAGAGGTGGATAGACATGTCGAATGTGGAAAAATTGATGAGAGAATTGCAACCCGTAAAACTAAGAGACTGGAGCTGGATTTGCATCAAAGGCAAGGTCTACTCATTCGAGCCAAATGAGCAGTTTTGTCCTGGTAATAATATGGAGATGCACATGCTGTTGGAAGACTTGCTTGGTCGAGCAAAGACACTTGGATATGAATTTTCGGGGACTTCAGAGCTAATGGATAATGAGGACGCAAATATATCCTCTAGGATTCACCAGAGTGAAGAATTCGCTATTGCTTTTGGATTATTGAACACACCAAAAGCGGCACCAATACAGATAATCAAGAATACTAGTATGTGCCAAAACTGCCATGATTTTATCAAATGCCTATCGATTCTAACTGCTAGGAAAATTGTAATCCAAGATCGGAAGAGGCTCCATAGATTTGTCGATGGAAAGTGCTCGTGTGGAGATTTCTGGGGCCTTCTTTAAAATTTTTCTCTTTCCTCACGATCTGGATGGCCTGCTATAATAGAAAAGCTACCTGGTTGCTACCAGGAATAATCTGTCGCTCAGCAAATATGGAATGAAGATAGACATATTCTTCTCAATTTTTTCACACAACAACAGAGAACAATGCAGAGCAAAAATGTTGTGCATGAAAATTTGATACTTCAACAAGAGTACAGATAAATTCTCAACGGATCAACTAATTTATATACGATTTTGCATTGGGTCCTCTTTATTTCTGGCCTTCTTGGATGTGGACCGAAATATATATATGCTTTCTGCCGACTTCATGAATATAAAGCAGGAAATGCAGGCAGTCGACCAAGTGACTGTAGTCAGTCTTGTCCTAGACATCATTTAAGTAAGACAATACCGTACGAAACATGGGTTTTGGTCCATTAGATAAACATGTTTAAGTAATAGCTTTTTGTATGTAGATATTTAAAGTCTTGTACAACAATTTATGAGAAGTACAAGGATGCTGGCTTTAGAAAAACTCAGAAATGGCCATATGCTCCGACATACGGCTTTGGATAGAGTGACTGAATGAGAAGTTGACCTACACCAATGGTAATTAAATCTTTTTGTTCCACTTATTGAACATGAGTCGGTCGGTCCATAAATATTAGATCTATTTTAATATGAAAAAGCAACCTACATATTTGATGGAGATATTCAGTGGCAAGGTCCAGTTTTATATAGAACCTATTCAATTAGTAATTGAACCATTTTCTTTTGGTAAATATATTAGATTAATTTTTTATGATGTGTAGATAACCCATCAATGGGGGTAATTAGTGGCATAAACCCACTCTGCCACTATCTTTAGCCCATATGGCTTGGGATAGAGTTGATGAATGAGAACCTATGAGATTAGTAATCAGACCTTCTTTTGGTGGATATTAAATCTATTTTTATGTGTGAAAATACATTGGAATGAAGCTTTTCAGTGGCAAAGTTGAGAATAACAGTATACAAAAGATTGAATTGGAAAGTTTGTGTATAATTCGATGTATATATTTATATATTGAGAATACATCAACCTACTTATAGGCTTAATTAATAACTATTCTGAGATAACATCTTAATCAGGATATCCACAATCAAAAGAAGATGTACGTGTAATATACGTGTAAATTTGAGAAATATGAATAATCAATGGAATAATTAAAATATCTAACAAAAGAAATTATCCTAGAGAAATTTTTAATTATCTCTAACAAGAGAAGCTACTCTTTTTTGTTTTTTTTTACACGTATATTGCATGTTTATCTCCCTTTGGACACAGCTCAATTAATATAATATCTTAGAATCTTGAACTAACTCTAGATAAATCCATCCCAGTCGCTCAGCAATATTCACTTTGTGCACACAAGTTTCATCCGAGTAAGCACTTAATTGATTCCATTTCATGATGGTCGTATTTTGACATCAACCTTTTTGACCGCGTCACATAGAAAATTCTCTTATTCTAATTTCCGTTTTATTCTTCTTGTAATCGGCAAAAACGATTTTCATATCAAACTTATACAACTAGAAATTAGACATTTTTCTTTTGGTAAATTTTCGATCTACTTTTCTACTTAAAAAGAAACCTGTGTATAAAAGTACAATCTAACGGAAGAATCAAATTTCTCCAAATAAAATGCTTTTTTATATTAAAAGGTGAGAAGTTCTCAACAATAATTTAGTTGATATCGGGGCCTTCTATGGTCCAATTGGGGATTAATCCCTCGATCGTAATGGCTTGTAGTTTCGTCATAACCCTTTTTAAATAGTGTTCTCACATGCCAACAAAAAGAAAAGATAGTAATAAGGATTGTAATTGTCTCTTGTTTGACTCTGTCATCCATCACTATCAGATTCGACCATTGGGATTCTCTTATAGGAATTCGCGATTCTCTTTGGCCTTTTGTGGGAGGTTCCTTTCAAAGGAAGTGGGCATAGTTACCTAATAATAAAATAGTATAGAATTAAAGATGAGCCGGCCGAGGATAAGATAAGCTATCTCCATTAAGAAAATGACCAAAATCAACATCTGACAGCTTTACCGCCAATCTTTTGAAGTAAGATCAAATCAAATTCAAATGTGAATCGAAATTTTCAAATTTCTTATACCGCCCATCATTAAATTTGTATGAGGAGTCGTGGAGATAAATTGAATTGATTGATTAAAATTTGCAAATTCCCTGTAATGCGTATGGCTAGGTTTGGATGAGACGTCGTGGAGACGAGGTACCCCCAATGAAAAGCTTGAAGATGCATTAATCCATCTAGTCCCATCCTCCTTTCTTTCACAAGTACAAATTAGATTGCAGTATGCATTGAAGTTTTAATCAGATTCTGTTGTCAAATCATCTTAGAAGATTCCTCATTTGTATTGAATGGATCTCCAGACTAATCCTCCGCAACACAGCACGATACATCCACATCAATAAAAGCCAAGACAAGGACCAATCGCTGTTTCTTTATTTTGCATTATTTTTGTCGAAGTTCGGCTAAAGGAACGAAGTGCATAGTATTCATCCCGGCGACTTTGCTCCCAAATGAGAAATTCTCCGCCAACACCCAATATTGTGGCTATCGTGCCTAGAACGAAAGATAAATCGGTCGCTTTGATAGTAGCGGCTAGCCCGGCACGACTTGTTTGTTTGCTAAGAATGTGGTTGCAATCATTATGGAAAAATCATTAAAAAAGTCACAAATTTATTACATTTATATTAAATCATTACATTTGTACTAATTCAGTCATAAACATTTCAATTGTACAAATTGAGTTTTAAATTTTTTTATGACTCATCCGATTAATTTTAGTCGAAAATCGTTGACGTTAATATGGATTTTATATATATTCTTCATTTCAGTTCCATTCAAAATATATTTGTCACATATATATATATATATATATATATATATATATATATATATATATTCGGGGTTTTTTATGACATAAAAGTAAGTTCGCGATATATATGTTGTAATTGACATAGTTTAGGATTTTCTCTTTTGTTTACCCTAAAAAAATGGTTTTAAAAGAATTCTTTTTCTTTGCTAACAAGGCTTTATAAAGCCGGTTCAGTTGCTCTACTTTCTCACTACTCCACCGACGACCCCCTGTTGAACAGTGCACCAAAACATGGCCACTGCTATGGATGTCCAAGGGCGGCCCAATCTGCCACCGGAGGATCCACCCGTCGATGAGTCAGAGCTCTCTCCGGTGGAGCAGGTCCAGCTGACAGTGCCCAACACCGATGACCCGAACCTGCCGGTAGGGACATTCCGGATGTGGACGCTCGGCCTCCTCTCCTATGCCCTCCTCTCCTTCGCCAACCAGCTTTTCTCCTACCGGAAGGAGCCCCTCGTCATAACCCAGATCAGTGTCCAGGTGGCAACCCTCCCGCTTGGGCGGCTCATGGCCTCCGTCCTCCCAACCGCCAAGTTCCACCTCCCGGGGCTCGGCGGCAGGGAGTTCTCGCTCAACCCGGGGCCATTCAACATGAAGGAACACGTGCTGATCTCGATCTTTGCGAATGCCGGCAGTGCCTTCGGCAATGGCTCGGCCTACGCGGTCAGGATCGTCAACATCATCAAGGCATTCTACGGGCGGGACATCTCCTTCGGCGCCTCCTGGATTCTCATCATAACTACTCAAGTTCTAGTTCCTTAATTCCCTCTTCGTTATTAATAACGTGAAAATCAATTATAACATACATAAATACTTAATAAGATATAAAATTGTCCAATTATAATGAATTTTACATTCTTTTGAATCCTTCGGCTACCACAATTTGATTTTTATGGATGTCAAAGGCCGGAAAGATTCCAAAGCATACAAACACCATAACGTATAGATCCGTAAGTAATTTTACAGAAAATGAAACATTTATTTTTTTTTAATTTTCGAATGGAATTAAAAAGTAAGACAATGTATTTTCTTTGTTTCATGCGTACGCGGACATATTTACTAAACTGACACGTCATCCAATTTCCTATTTTGGAAGGTTTTGGGGTACGGTTGGGCTGGACTTTTAAGGAAGTACGTGGTGGAGCAAGCACATATGTGGTGGCCTGGTACCCTCGTTCAAATCTCCCTCTTCAGGTAAACAACATCAACAATGAGTGTTACATCGTATGCTTCGGAGGAATTTATCTTTCATGCTTTATCAAAATTTGCAGGATGTTACACGAGAAGGAAATAGAGGAAGACAGAGCACGATATAGTCTCAAGGGCCGAGTTCTTTGTCATCACAATGGTGTGTAGCTTCTTGTGGTACTTGGTTCCGAGTTTCTTGTTCCAATCCCTGGTGAGCATCTCATGGGTTTGCTGGGCCTTCCCTAACTCCGTCACGGCCCAACAAATCGGGTCGGGCCTTACCGGGCTCGGCGTTGGAGCCCTCACTTTGGACTGGTCAACAGTGGTTTCCTTCTTGTCCAGTCCATTGATATGTCCCTTCTTTGCCATAGTGATCATCTTTGTTGGCTTTGCATTGATCATGTATGTTGTCATACCGATCTCCTATTGGGGGCTGAACGTGTACAATGCTAAGACGTTCCCAATATTTTCGTCAGATTTGTTCACCACGCAAGGCCAAGAGTATAACACCACGCTGATCGTTAGTAAGAATTTTGAGTTAGACACGGCGGAGTATGAGCAGTTAGGGAGGATTCATATGAGCATGTTCTTTGCGCTCTCGTATGGCTTTGGATTCGCAACTATTGCTTCGACTCTCAGTCATGTGGCCCCGTTCTACGGAAGGTAAAAATCCTCTTCCTATTTCATAGACAATGTGTGTTGTCCTTGGCTTGGCTTTTGTAGATGTTCTTTCTTACCAAGTGTCATATGAATTGCTTGTATCGTAAATCTTTTTTATAACGTGATATATGACTTACAAGATTTTTTTTTTTTTTTTTTGTTTAGAGAGATATATGATCGTTATCGAGCATCTTCGAAAGGAAAAGAGGATATTCATACAAAACTAATGAGGAACTACAAAGACATTCCGCAATGGTGGTTTTATGTATTACTCACAATGACAATCATTATCCCTTTGATACTCTGTACTATCCTTAAAAAGGACGTCCAATTGCCGTGGTGGGGTCTGCTCTTTGCGGCAGCTCTTGCCTTCATTTTCACCCTTCCAATCAGCATTATAACGGCCACCACAAATCAGGTGAATAGCCTTATTCTAGTTTTCCATGATTTAATCGATTTAGCATACTAGGTTTCTCTATGCTCAAAAAGTCCCTAATACTGATTCTTATTGTTTTTGCAGACTCCGGGGCTCAATATCATCACGGAGTACATAATGGGAGTGATATATCCCGGACATCCGATCGCTAATGTCTGCTTCAAGACCTATGGTTACATGAGCATGACTCAGGCAATATCCTTCCTCAGTGACTTCAAGTTGGGCCACTACATGAAAATCCCTCCAAGGTCAATGTTTTTGGTTCGGGTATGTTGTCCATCCCTCGTAACAACTGAGCATGAGAAGTCAGCTTCCATGGAGACAACCTTTCCTGTAAATTAGTACAGCAATTCAAATAATCGCGTATATTTCTTTTTGAGTGTTTTAGTTCATCGGAACAATTATTGCTGGTTCGATCAACCTTGGCGTGGCGTGGTGGCTCTTGGACTCCATCCACAATATTTGCCACAAGAATGTCCTCCCGCTTAACAGCCCTTGGACATGCCCCACCGACCGTGTCTTCTTCGACGCATCTGTGATCTGGGGATTAGTTGGCCCGAGGAGGATCTTTGGCTCCGAAGGAGTCTATGGAGCCCTTAATTGGTTCTTCCTTGGTGGCCTGCTGGGTCCGGTTGCGGTGTGGTTACTGCACAAGTCGTACCCCAAGCAGTCATGGATTCCCCTCATCAATCTCCCTGTCCTTCTCGGCGCCACCGCTGCAATGCCTCCTGCAACGGCTCTGAACTACAGCTCATGGATCATCGTGGGGACAATCTTCAACTTCTTCGTTTTCAGGTACCAAAAGAGGTGGTGGCAGAGGTACAATTACATTCTCTCGGCTGCCCTAGATACTGGCGTTGCGTTCGTGGCTATTGGCATTTACTTTGCCTTAGGGATGGAGGACCGGAACCTGCACTGGTGGGGCTCCAACCCGAATGTCGATCCTGAGCACTGCGGGCTGGCGACCTGCCCGACAGCAAAGGGTATTTCTGTAGATGGTTGCTTGGTCTTTTGACGGCTTATTATCTCAAATAAAACCATGAATGTCCTTACAAACAGCTGCTGTAGCATCCATCTCAATGCACAAATTCCACTGCTGTTCCTCCCTTGCTAGCTGAAGAGAACTTCAACCTGCAAGAACCATCACAGTTTGTCTTAATGTTGTTGAAAGGCGCATCCCAATCCACCTTATTTTTGTCCTCTCCTTTGTTTAGACAGACCACCCTCCGTTTTGCCCAACACGATCTCCTTTCACAATTTTCTGCACTTACCCTTATCACCAATGCAGGACTAGGGGCTTTTCCTTGAAATATGGCTGCATTTCTAGCTTTCCATGTGAACCAGGCAATGTAAGTCCTCGTTCATTTTCAACAGAGCTTGTCTTTCTGATTTGGACAATATCTTATATAATAGGCCTGAAGCCTGGCAATGTAAATTTTTGCTTTAATGTCCTTCAACTTTCTTTGTTGGCCATAAGAGAAATCGAGGAATCATCCGCAAAGAATAAATGCAAAAGCACGTGATAATCTCTGTTGAGCTTAATGCCTCTATGGTCCCTGATCCTACTGCGTCACCCAACATACGAGACAAATCATCAGCACTAGGAAAGGAGAAAGATCTCCTTTGCCTAATTCCTCTAGTTGGAATAAATTGCGTGCTATTTTCATTATTCCAGAGCTCATAGGAAACTAATCTAACACAAAGCATCATCCAACTGATCCATGTTTGATCGAACCCCCCTTTTGACAAGACTAGCTCCAAAATTTCGCACCTCTTCCATAACACGACAAGAATACCAGGATAATAAATTTCCCAAAACATCCGATGTTCTGAAGTAACTGGGGATGAGGTAAAGAAAAATATGTATATGCTTTATCTTCGCGTTATTCCTGAGCAGAGCTGTGAATATACAAACTCCGTTAACATTTCTTATGAGAGCGTTTCCTTGGAAGGGCCAACGAAGGCATGATATTGGGCGAAAATAGAAGGATATGTCGATATATGGTCTATGTTATAGTTTGCATTTTGGTAACTCCGGAGCTACTAGCTTGTGATCTCAGATAGGTACCATCACCAAATGAAAGAACTCATTTTTCATGTCATCTGCAACTGCAAACCTAATATGATTTTGAGGTGGAAAGACTTGCATTTTTTTTTTTACCAATCTTAATCTTCATTCAGTCGCTCGTAAGAGGAATATATATGACAAAACGGACCAAGTACATTGCAAGTTCAAGCTGTTATTCGCAGTCTCTTCGAGTATGCATTTCATTGATCAATTATCAAATGCATGGCAGCAAACTGCTATTTGTCTTTCTGGTAAACTCATGAGGCCTAAGCAAATATGGTGTTTGGAATTGTATTAGGAAGGCTGGCACAGATGAAGTTAATTATTCTTCATAATTGAGATCATCTCTTCTTGAAAGACTGCGCTCTTAATTCAATATTATAAGTTATGCCGACAACAATTTTTATGATTTTATTTGTTTTGGAACGTACGACAACAAAATGTGCCCCATTGAAGAGAATCCGATAACTGGAAGACCTACGTAGCACACTTGTATTATATAGCAATAGTGCTGTTCTAATTTAGTTCACAATAGATCTGCCATCATCTCTTGATCTGATTCATCCTCTCATACTATGAGCAGATAGAGAGGGTCTAATGTCCAAGTTAGGCTTCCACGGATCAACCTTGAGATTGTCAGGGGTTTGGGAAATCCCTTATGTTGTTTTGACGTTGACAAATAATCAAAAGGTACTAGCGTATGTTTTGGTTGAGTGATAGATGCACAGACCAATATGCAAATCATGTCATAAACCACACTAGGTGATTTTGATATAAGAAGTGCTCTATCACTATCAAAAGTGATATGCTAATATCAAGGGATTGTTGCCAATATTAAAGGCGAACATGGTATTGGGTGTTGAGAATGTCTACAAACTAGAAGGTTCCTTAGATAAGGTAAATATCCTAAGGATTTTGATTGAGAATGAAGAAGTGAAGAAGAATAGGGATGTTAGTAATGGCTTGGAAGGACCAAGATAAGGTGAACAATTAGATGGACTCGGTAGTAGTAGTGAACAAGTCTAGAATGAGGATGTTTGGCAAAAGAACGCTTCAAGTGCTAAAAGTTGGCACAAAAGGGACACTTAGGGTGCGTTTGGTAACGTTTCTGTTCAAAAATTGTTTCAGGGAACAGAAATAGAAAAAACTATTTCTATTCCGGGGAACAATTTTTGAACAGAAGAACGTGTTTGGTAAACTTGTTCCTCGAATAGAAAAAGAACAGAAACACGTTTGGTAAATTTGTGTTCTTTTTTTGTTTCTTTTAATTTTTTAATATTTTTATTGTATTTTTCTTATTTTTCTTTCTTTTTTCCTTTTTCTTTTTTTTCTTCCTTTTGGCCGGCGGCCTCGCCTTGGCTCGGGCGAGCTCGGGCTCGCCCGATTCAGGCGAGGCCGAGCTCGCCCAGCCATCGGCGAGGCTCGGCCTCGTCGGATTTGGGCCGGCCCGAGCTCGCCCGGCCAAGGCGAGGTTGAGCCTTGCCGGGGCCGGCGACGCTCGGCCTCACCGGGGGCTGGCGACGCTTCGGCAAGGTCGCAGCCCTCGATGGCCGGTTCTGGTCATGGCCGAGGCCGGCGACCGGCCAAAGAAAAAAGAAGAAGAAAAGAAAAAGAAAAGAAAGAGAAGAAAAGAAAGAAGAGAGAGAAATTTTGTTTCTCCAAAGTGTTCCAGAAACAAGAAACAAGTTTTTTTTTTTTGTTTCTTGTTTTTCTTTTTTTTCCCTGGGAACAAAAAAATAGATTTGGAACAAAAACGAAAATAAATGCGTTTATGTTGTTTTTTTGTTCCCCGGAACAAAAAAACACAAATTGTGTTCATGAACAAAACAAAAGAACATAAACAAACAGCCCCTTAAGTGCCAAAACTTACGAAAGTACCACTTAAGTGCAAAAACTTACGAAAGTGCCACTTAAGTGCCACTTTTTATGAAAAATGGGACACTTGAGTACCACATTCGGCAAGTCTCGCCAGAAATCTTACATGGCATTTTTTTATATTAATTTTCTTGCTTATGTAGGTCATCGGAATGCCAAATCAGCAAAACACACAAAAACGACGTCGTTTTAGCATAATTTAAAATTTAATATAATATAAAAATTAATTAAATTAAATTTAAAACAAAATAATAATAATAATAATAATAATAATAATAATAATAATAATTTAGATTTAAAAAATGGAGGGAGGAGGAGGACGGTAGCCGGCGGGCCGAGGGTTGAGCCCTCACGCCGTCGCCTCCCCATCATCACCGGAAGGGGGAGGGGGAGGATCGGCCCGGGGCCGCCGGCCGGGCAGCTTCCGCCAACTAGCGGCGAGGGCCTACGTGCTCTCGCCCTAGATCTAGCAAGGGTCGCCAGCCTCGCCCAACTGACTCAAGGGCCGCGCTAGGGGGCCGCTGTAGCAGGCGGTGGCTCTTGGTCAACCCTTGCCCAAACCATCTTCTTTGTTTTCTCCCATCCACTTTATACAACACCTAATCCGACAAACTCTAAAGGAAGTAAAAGAATATGTGCAATATTCCAAGTTTGATCAACATCTTATCTCTGCTACTGAAAATGAGTACTTTGTTACTCTTCAAATTCCTTAGAATTTCCAAAACAATGGACTTAACAAGGATATTCTCATATTCATTGTGGAGCTATCCCTTTTACACTTACTTTACATAGCCAAAAAAACTTGCCAATTGTAGTCAAAATGACCCTATTGGACACTCAATTCTTAGAATACTAGCATGCTTGTGTTGGCACTGTCCAAACTATATTAAATGATGGGATAGTCTTCGTAAACATGTATCCGAACTTCAATGTTGCTCTTTCAGATCCTCAATTGCTTTCCATCTAGAAGGTCCAAATTCAGCTTACTACAGCACCCTGGACTGATGATTCCATTGTAGCATTCCTACACTACCAGATGATCTATCGAATGTAGAATCATGCCTTTGATCTCAACCTCAAAATTGAAATAAAGACGCTTTGTTCATCTCTATGCAGAATGACCAGACTTTCTGTATTCATGTTCCCAGACAAATATCCAAAGAAAATTTGGCCAAGCTCCTTCTAAAGACTTGGATCACTAACTATGAAAAGTTACACCAAACTATAAGCCTCCTTAATCCTCAGACTCTGGATTCATTCTAGCGTGACTCGTTTTGGTAGGATTTATATCCTCATTTTTTTTTAAAGGAAGGTGAACAAAGAACTCTAAATTTTTCCACAAAAGATGATGGTATTTTTGAAAGAAGTCAAAATGAGATTCTAAACAGGATTCTTACAATTTTTGCATGATTAGATTTAGTAAACTCATTTTAATAGAAAAGAACATTTGGATATTAACAAATTCAGAGAACTTGACTTTATACTTAAGCCATTTTTCCAAGAATGATTCGAAAATGAGGAATTTGAGTCATGATATCACAATCAATAATCAAATTTTTGTTGGGAAGACTAGATCCATTGGTCATAGAACACCGAGGAAAAAACTGAATGGTTATTGGAATAGTGCGCACATTTATAGAAAAGGAGTCTCCTGAGATAGAGTTGAAATACCGGACACAAGAAGTCTAGTATTATTCAGGAAGAACGTTAGTAATAATATTAAAAAAACTAGCACTAGTATCTATAAGAGCAATGACTAAAATTGGATTAGCAAATTTTGAAGTAAAGATTTTAATAGGGAAATGAGGGCAATGGACTTGGCTAGAATATATATTGAAGTCCAGATTTACAAGTGTTAACGATAGGTGAAAAAGTTATAAATTAGCTTAATAGTAAGGAATGATATAAAGAGTTTGTTCAGATGGATCTTCATCAATAGAAAATAATGATTCGACATCATCATTTTCAAGGAAACACCAGTTTCTAATTCAATATGATGTATCAAGTGATTCATATCTTCCTTTGGCTGGGAGCCATTTTTGGTGAAATGACCTTTCTTGTTGCAAATGAAGCACTGGGTTGATTTCTTCTAGTTGGACCACTCTTTCTGTCTTCAAAGCAATCGCCATTTTTTCTTTCTTTGGAAATGCCTATTTCCATGCTTGGATCTTCCTATCTCATATTTCTTAAAGTGCTTCTTTTTCCCAGAGTATTTTTCACAAGTGCCATCACAATCTTTTTTGAAGCACTTAATCTTAAAATGCTGACAAGAACAGACATTATCAATCTCTTGATTGTCTCTGATATAAATTTTTATCTTTTGGCGCTTGAGACATAAATCATTAAGACAAATATGGATTTCTTGTTGGATCTCTCCAAAGGGGGTGTCCATAATTCTCCTTTATTTATTGAGGAAGAATCTTTCAATTTGCTGGGAAAGTTCCTTGGGAATAAAGGCTAAAAAAACTTGCTTCAGATTTGCATCAACTCCAAGGCTATAGAAGAGTTTGAGTATTTCTTGATAACGTCGATCGAGGTGTCTATTCTGCAAAGAACAACATTTTCTTTCAAATTATTCTCTTCTTTTGAGCTCAATCGGATCGACAGGTTTACGAATAAAAAAGTGATAGACAAATCCGATGGCTTGAGCAAAATCTACTAAAAGCAAAACCTACACTTGGTCTTGTTCTGAGATTGGTTGTCACCAATGTTTAAGACTACTAGTAAACCTTGTGGTGAATTCGAAAAGGATTTCGTACTTACTCTTAATGGTAAGAGCTCCAATGTTTAGCCAAGACTCAAATTCCTCAAACCTTTCTGGCTAGTTAGAATAAGGAATATCACCAATCAAGAATCCTAAAATTCATACTAATCATTCTTAAAAAAGAAAAGAACAATCAATATATTGAAAGAACGCAATCAAGTAAAATTGAATGAAAGTGTACAGATAGTGACTTGACATTGTCGCTAAAAGAAGAGGACATTCAAAATTCTTATACTAACAACCTAAGAGCTTATTCGATTTTAAATCCAATTTTCATCAAAAGATTCACATTTTTTTTTATGTTAAACTAATTCTATTCTAGAATTAACACTAAAATCTAGTAAAACTACTCAAAATCTAATTTTTAAATTTTTCTTGAATTTCTAAAAAAAATTGGATTTTTTAGTTGTTATTTCAAAAATAGGACTTGGCCCGATCCGAATGTGTGGGTTTCGCCGAGATTGTAGAGGTCTGGGTTGGGTCTAGAATTCAGATTGGCCCTAGGGCCTAGTCTGAATATGTCCAATTCCTAATCTATTTTGCTCAGCCCATAACTCCCAACCTAACTTCATTACACTTATTAGGCCATGACTCCCGGCTTGGCTTTATTATACTCAGCCCATCTTTTTAAATTCTTTATTCTATTATTTATTTCTTTACTTTATATCTTCTCTCTCTCTCTCTCTCTCTTTTTCTATTTTTTTTCTCTCTCCGAGTCTGCACCTAGAATCGAACCGGTCAGCGATGTCAAAAACTTCGTCGTCATCGAAGAGATTCCCCGGCCATGGATAAGCTTTCGAGAGAGAGAGGATTTTTCTTCGTCAGTTTAGCGTGCGTCTTCCCCCCCTTCTCTGTCGTGCATCGTCTCTTCTCCCTTCGCGTGCACGGACGACGATCGTGAATGGAGGCGACGGCTATGGAGGATTGGAGACTTCCCTCCCCTCCCCTCCCTTTTTCTGTTATGCTATCTCTGTTAATGGTGATGTGGAACTGATTCTGTTATACCTTTCTAGCTCGGCAACTTCTGAAAATTTTGGATTTGATTATCTCACCTAGTTTTATCTCGCGGGCATGCTTACTGCCTTTACTCATGGGTTCTGCGCGATCCATGGGCTTAACTGAAAATGGTATTGTTATTGTTGTTATTGTTGTTGAGCTCTCTGATGGGACTTGGGAATTTGGGTTGATGGGCTGCAATTAATTGAGCTGAGCAAGTCATGCATGGACCGTGGCTCATAGGGCTGAACAGAAGCCCTTTTTTTAAAAAGAAAATTGTTGCTTATATATTTTTTGTTCTTTTTGCTATTTATTTATTAAAATGTGAACTTGATTGTCGATAAAAATTTAGGTGTCAACACAATTGATGGAGATAAGGATCGTAAGAGTGCCATAATTTTCATACGGCGCTCGTTTGAGTATCAGATTTACCTAGATGCCAGAAAATCGACCTAGAAAATCTGACGCGAAAGTTTTTTGAAAATTTAGTTAATTTTATTTTGATATTATTTTTGTTATATTGAAAATCCTCCTAGCTCCACCATCATCTGCCTGTCTCTTTTGGCAGTCGATTGTCATTTGCTTCTGTCCATCGCCCACCTCGGCCTCAAACTTGAATTCTCCTTGCTTCGGTGACCATCCTTTTTTATGCCAACCTTCACCGTCAGAAGGCGTGTCCGAGACTCCGAGAAAAAACCTTGCCTTCTCGACCACGCCACTTTCATTGCTGGCCGCTGGCTCGGGTTTCTGGGTTGCTAGTGGTTGATTGCCGATTTGTCGATCTGGGATGCAGGTCGTTGGTTGCTGGACGTCAGTCGAGATTGCTGGTTGGGACCATGCGCAATGGCCTTTGCGGACTCACTTGCCACTAGTCAAGGCCTTCATAGCCTCGACGACCATGGGCAAGGGTGTGGAGGCCTTCACTAGATTGGGTGTGGGCCACCTTGCGTGCGATTAGCAATGGCCTCGCGCAGGGCGTTCATAGGCCTACCTGCTGAAGGCGAGGCCACCCTCACCTAGACTAGGTGAGGCCTTCGCAACTAACGGGGTACTCGCCGGCCAAAATATAAAAGCAAAGAAAACAAAAAGGGAAAAAAATAAAATAATAAAGCAAAGAAAAAAGTCCATATAGGATGATTTGCTGTAAATGGCTCTCAAATGATAATTTTATTCTGATATGACACTTAATTGAGAGAAAAAAAAATTATAGTACTCAAGTAAACCTTGTATGAAAATTATGGTACTTCAATTGTTCTTTCCCGCAAATGATGCTAATACTACATGTTATATTTTCATTGCATTTAAGATTTTTTTTTCTTAAGAAAAATTCCAAGATTTGAAAGCAGTCACTACATGCTTTCATGTTTTTTGATGTAAATGATATATTTATCAATAATACACTGATGATAGTATAGGTAAGTTTGAACCACGAGTTCATGAAGGTATATTTTTAAATTATTTTACTTCTAGCAGAGCACATCATGTTTTAATTGAGTGTCACCGCAAATGTTTTAATTGAGTGTCACCGGAAGTGGAAGAATCAATAAATGAGAGATTAAAAAAATAACTTGAAAAATGCACAAGCTAATGATAATGAAGGACCGGTTCTATTGTCTACATTGCCTGATGATATCGATCAAAATTGGCAACATGAGGCACTAAATTCAAAATATGCACCAATACTAAGAGATTTGACATTCAAATCAAGTCACCCTAAAGATTAACAATGTGTATTAACTTAAGAAAACACTTTATGAACTCAAACAAGCACCAATAACGTGATATGAAAGGTCAAGTACTTTTCTTATTAATAATAGGTTTGAAAAAGGTAAAGTCAACACTACTTCATTTATATAGAGAAAAGCTGATGATATTATGTTGATCCAAATATAAGTTGACTTTATCATCTCTCAATCTAATGATAAGCTATTGTGCAAAAAATGTGCAAATATCATGAAGAACAAATTCGAAATGAGGATAATGGAAGAATTGAATATCTTATCAATTTCATAAGTCAAACAAATCAAAGCTGACACTTTCATATTTTATGAAAAATATGCTAGAGAATTGGTAAAGAAGTTTGGGATGGGAAGTTAGCAAGAAAATTAACACGCTAATGGCACCATCAACCAAACTTGACAAGAATGAGAAATGTATGTTTTTGGTATACCCACTATCTTGCAGAGATTATCGTGTTATCTAGAAGACAATACCAGTAGTAAAAGAATTCATTCAGAGGAATGAATTCTTCAATAACAAAATCAGTAGCTACAACTTTCACATATTGCAACTTCTACTCTTATCAAGCCTACGAACTATACTACTTTGAAAGGTTTAAAATTTTTTGCTTTATGTATTCAAATCCCAAATTATTGGTAATATATAACAAGCTCTTATAAACTCCATATTCAAGATTGAGTATTTTCTTGATTAAAATGCTTGATGTGTTTATAAATGGGCAAAAGTACACAAAGAGTGCCAAAACTTGACACAATGAGACACTTAAGTGCAAAATTACGAAAGTGACACTTAAGTGCCACATTTTTTTTTTCTAAAAATGGGACACTTAAGTATCATGTCCGGCGAAGGTGGCCGAAAATTTTATGGAGCAATTTTTTAATAATATAATTTGCCTATGTAGCATGCCGGAAAGCTAAGTCGTGACGAAGAATAAAAATGAAGTCGTTTTATCTTTTTTTTTTTATAAAATATATTAAATTAAAATATTTTTGTTTAATATATATTTAATTATATATAATAAAAAAAGGGAGGAGGAAGAGGAGGCAGAAGGCGAGGGCTAAGCCCTCGTCGCCACCTCCTCCTCGCCGTTGCCGGGAAAGGTCGGCGATGGTGGGGAGTGTCGACAGACCCCTTAGCGGGCAATGCTCTTGCTCGGCCCGGCAGCCTTCACCGGATCTGGGAGAGGGCCGTGACCCTTGCCATTGGTCGACCAGGGTCGTCAGCCCCTGGCCAGGGCCCGGTGACCCCAACCAACCCTCCCTCCACATTGTCAGCCCTTCCTAGTGATAACGGGGAGGTGGCAGCCACGCTGAGGCCTCTCCATCTGCAAGCTCCATCTTTTTTTTTTTAATTAAATAAATTTAGTTTTAAATTTAATTTAATTAATTTTTATATTAATTATCTATCCATGTCAGCAACAAAACGATGTCATTCTTGTGCTTATCTAACCACGTCAACGTGCAAAACAAAGTCGTTTTGCATTTGCCTCATCAAAAAATCGCCACGTTAGTATTTTGGTCGGATTTTCTTGCTGTGGCACTTAAGTGATCTATTTTACTCCGATTTTGACACTCGGATGTCATTTTCCTAACTTTTGACACTTAAGTATCCCTCCGTGTCAAGTTTTAGCATTTCGAGTGTCCAGCACTCCTTATATATATATTTAAAGTAAGGGCACATGATATTCCAAATAGTATATATTTAACATCATTTGCGCTGGTGGTTGTTGAGTTTATGGATATTAAAATCAATACAAGCTTCATTAAGAAACTCAAATCTCCTCTCGAATTTCAAAAAGCAAATAATGACAAGGATGATTATGTTACAAAGAAAAGTAGAACATTCGAATCAGAACCGAAAGCAGCATATCAACAGTGATATACACTCAAAGCGATGATAGCAACACTGAAATTAGCACAAAAGTTGTGGTAACAACACCGAAAATTGTAATAGGAGTTGACGAAGATATTGTGAATGGTGAAAATTTCTGAACCCGGATGAAAGCTATTCACAAGAACTATCATAATGACAAAGAGAAGTGTTTTTGGTCACCAATGAGCTGAAGTAGTTGTTACGGCTTATTATTATTGCAAAAAATCCCGGTGAAATCTTTAGAGGCAGAAGGTGATCACTCAATTCACAACTTACTTGGATAATTTTTAATAATTTTTAATATTTTAATTATTTATTTTATTTTTCCTTTTTATTGTTCTATTTTTCTACTCTAGATGGCCAAGTTGCCGACTGACCATCTCCAACCATAGGCAAGGATGTCTAGCCCTTGCTTAGATCAAAGTGAGGGCTGACACCCTCGCTTGTTAGCCGACAAGGGCCACCGATCTCTAGTTAGTATCATTTATGGTTGAGAATTAACGACACTTGCCTTTTTAGGAACTAGTTCCCTACTGCAAGTTGGCAATCAGGCAACAAGTGCATACATCTCTTCCATCTCGGATTTTGACTTAGAGGAGTTCATTCAAAGCACTGGACAGATATCACACTACGGCACTGTTTGGTAACCATCCAAACAATGTCTAATTCTGATTTTTTGTTCCCAGAATCAGTTTGGGACGAGAATTGCGTTTGGTAAAATTTTTGTTCCCGGGACCAAATTTGTTCCCGGGAACAGATTGGGAAGAGAATCAAGAACAAAAAAAAAGTTGATTCTTGTTTTGGGAACAAAATTGAGAATCAAAAACCAACTCTTCTTCTTCTTCCCTTCCACCATCCCGTGACCGCCGTCCATCATCTCGCCACCGCCCGTCGTCGCTTGTCGCCATCCGCCTCCGCCCGCCATCGGTCGCCGACCGCCGGTCGGCGAGCTCGCCGGCCGGGCGAGGTCCGGCGAGCTCGCCGCCGGGCGAGGTCCGGCGACCTCGCCGAAGGCAAGCCCGGCCACCGGTGAGGCTCGACTTGGCCACCGCCGAGGCTCGACCTCGCCGGATCCGGCGAAGTCGAGCCTCGCCGGGCCGGGCGCGCCGAGCCCCGCCGGTGGCCAAGCGGGCCTCACCCGGCCCCGGCCGAGGTGCGCCCGGCCACCGGCGAGGCTCGCCCTAGCCCCGCCGCCGGTGGCCGGGCAAGCCTTGCCCGGCCCCTGAGGCCGGCTCGGCCATCGGCGAGGCTCGGCCTCGCCCGGATCCGGTGAGGCCGAGCCTCGGCGGGGCTAGGTGAGCCCCGCCTAGCTGTCGGTGAGGCTCGGCCGACGAGGGCCGGCGACGCTCCGGTGAGGTCGCTAGCCCTCGCCGGCGACCGGCCAAGAAGAAGAAGTATAAGAGAAAAAGAAAAAAAAAAGAAAAAGGAAAAAGAAAAGAAAAAAAGGAAAAAGAAAAGAAAAAAAAAAGTAAAAAAGTAAAAAAATTATTTAAAAATTAAAAGAAATTGATTTGGAACATAATCAATTAGCACGGTATCAAACGCAATTCTATTCCGGGATAAAAAATTTTGGACGCACCAAACGGCTTAAAATGCTTAGAATCTGCTTCCTAGAACGAATAAAATAGAATCATTTCGATCATAATCTACTCCCGGAACGTAATCATTACCAAACACGCCCTACGTGAGCATCCGTAGAGACCATCTCAATGTTTTGATTTAATTAAACAATCGGATTCCCTTGTCTATGCCAATTTAGAATTATCTACTTGACACCAAGAAAGGCCTTCGAAGGAGTTGTTCCTAGTCTGTCCCTCAATCGGCACCCAACACGAGTCCTCGCCCATGGTCGGTGGTGGTCAGCCAACTACCTCATTGGCTAGAGTTGGAAAAAAGAGCAAAGAAAAGAAAATAAAAGAACAAAGGAAAAATAAAATAAACAATTAATAAAATAAACAATTATTATTAAAAATTGTCCACATTAGCACCGACTATGTCATGTAGGATGACTAGTGTCCATGTCGATGTTTCTAGTTAAAATTGGCCGGATAGACTCAACTGGATAAACGTAAAAAGATTTCGAATTTAATTGATATAATTAAAAAGTTTAGAATTAAATTGGTAAAAGTATAATAAATTTAAGACTTTTTGAATAATTTTTCTTCGAAATTTTTCGTTTTGAACCCAAATCACTGCTAATTTAACTTATTCGGAAAAAAATAAGTACATATGTTTGTGGACTCCAAATGGAATTTAGTATTAAGTTTTTTAACGATAAAATAATGGTTTTAAGGGAATCTTTTTTCTTCCACGCTAACAAGACTTTATAAAGCCGATTCAATCGCCCAACTTTCTCGCTACTCCACCAACGACCCTCTCTTCAACACTCCGCACCAAAATATGGCGACTGCGATGGAAGTCCAAGGGCCGCCCAAGCTGCCACCGGAGGATCCACCCGTCGACGAGTCAGAGCTCTCTCAGGTGGAGGAGGTCCGGCTGACAGTGCCCAATACCGACGACCCGAACCTGCCAGTATGGACGTTCCGGATGTGGACGCTCGGCCTCATCTCCTGTGCCCTCCTCTCCTTTCTCAACCAGTTCTTCTCCTACCGGAGGGAGCCCCTCATCATAACCCAGATCACCGTCCAGGTGGCGACCCTCCCGCTCGGGCGGCTCATGGCCTCCGTCCTACCGACTGCCAAGTTCCACCTCCCGGGGCTCGGCGGCAGCGAGTTCTCGCTCAACCCGGGGCCGTTCAACGTGAAGGAACATGTGCTGATCTCGATCTTCGCCAATGCCGGCAGTGCCTTCGGCAACGGCTCAGCCTACGCGGTCGGGATCGTCAACATCATAAAGGCATTCTACGATCGGAGCATCTCCTTCGGCGCCTCGTGGATTCTCATCATAACTACGCAGGTTCTAGTTCCTTAATTCTCTCTTTGTTAAAAACAATGCTGAACAAAACCTGTTATGATTAATGTGAAAATCAATTAAAATATAGATAAATACTTTTTATGCTCTGCTACCAAATGATTATGCTTGGAAATGATTCTAAAAGATTTTATTTTGAATAATGAAGTGTAAATTACAATATCTTAGCGCCTATTTATCGAGAGGTCAACATCTAGAAAATAACCAAATAATTGAAATTGAATAACAAAATTAAGGAAAAGATATTGATAAAAGGGAAAGTTATTAAAATACAACTAGAAAATCTGCAAAACTCGTCTAAAATCTGTGACATCATGGAAATTAAGGAAAATGCGCGAATCAAATATTGTAATGTATTTATAATATCAAAATCACGCAATCTTCTTTGATTTGTGAGACCGCCTGCTCTTATGACGCTCAAATGTTTCCATAAAGGCATGTTGTTCTACATCAAAAATTTAGAAATTTAATTGTGAATCTCAGTTATTGATTGTTGTTATCTCAGTAATTTGGATAGACAACAGATTTGTTAGATACGCAGTAGATGATTTGAAAACTCATTATTTTTGTCAAATTATAAATCAAGTCTATCTATTTATAGTGAATTTGACATCTTTCTGAATCTTTCGGCTACCACAATTTGATTTTTATGGATATCAAAGGTCCGAAAGATTCCAAAGCATACAATTCATAACGTATAGATTCATTAGTAATTTTACAGAAAATGACACATCTTTTAATTTTGGATTCTTCAAGTGGAAGTAGAAAGTAGGACAAAGTATTTTCTCTGTGTTTCTATAATTTTCAAGACGTAGGCAGACATCTTTACAAAACTGACATATTAAATAATTTGTGTGGAAGGTTTTGGGGTACGGCTGGGCCGGACTCTTGAGGAAGTACGTGGTGGAGCCGGGGCAAATGTGGTGGCCAAGCACCCTTGTTCAAATCTCCCTCTTCAGGTAAAGATTGTCAATAATGAGTGTTATTTGGAGGAATCTTGTATCTCGTTCTTGCCAAAATGCATGCAATTTAGCTAATCAAAATTTGCAGGACATTACACGAGAAGGAAACAGAGGAAGACAAGGCACAATATAGTGTCTCAAGGGTCAAGTTCTTTGTTATCGCAATGGTGTGTAGCTTCCTATGGTACTTGGTTCCGGGGTTCCTGTTCCAGTCCCTGTCGAGCATCTCGTGGGTTTGCTGGGCCTTCCCTAACTCTGTCACGGCCCAACAGATTGGGTCGGGCCTTAACGGGCTCGGCGTCGGAGCCCTCACTTTGGACTGGTCAACGGTGGCTTCATTCTTGTTTAGTCCATTGATATGCCCCTTCTTTGCCATAGTGAACATCTTTGTTGGCTTTGCCATAATCATGTATGTTGTCATACCTATCGCCTACTGGGGGTTGAATGCGTACAACGCCAAGACATTCCCGATATTCTCTTCAGATTTATTCACCGCGCAAGGCCAAGAGTATAATATTACGCTGATCGTTAATAAGAACTTTGAGTTAGACAAGGCGGAGTATGCGCAACTAGGGAAGATTCATATGAGCATGTTCTTTGCGCTCACGTATGGCTTCGGATTCGCCACTATTGCTTCGACCCTCACTCATGTGGCCCTATTCTATGGGAGGTAAAAATCCTCTTCCTCTTTCATAGATAATGCGTTGTACTCAGCTTGGTGTGTTTTCCTTTTTCATGTGTGATATGAATTGCTTGTATCTGCAAATCTTATTTATAACATGATATAATGACTAGTAAGAATTTTTCATTTAGAGAGATATATGATCGATATCAAGCATCTTCAGAAGGAAAAGAGGATATTCACACAAAACTGATGAGAAACTACAAAGACATTCCACAATGGTGGTTCTACATACTACTCGCAGTGACAATCATCGTCTCTCTGATACTTTGTACCGTCCTTAAAGAGGATGTCCAAATGCCATGGTGGGGTCTGCTCTTTGCAGCAGCTCTTGCTTTTATTTTCACCCTTCCAATTAGCATTATAACAGCCACCACGAATCAGGTGAAAAACCTTATTCTAGTTTTCCATGATTTAATCGATTTAGTAGATTGGGTTGCTCTCTGTTCAAA
This sequence comes from Eucalyptus tenuipes, assembly GCA_014182365.1. Taxonomy (NCBI): domain Eukaryota; kingdom Viridiplantae; phylum Streptophyta; class Magnoliopsida; order Myrtales; family Myrtaceae; genus Eucalyptus; species Eucalyptus tenuipes. The sequence continues at coordinate 3,175,909 of CM024542.1, forward strand.
GAGTCCCTAATGCTGATTCTATTGCTTTTGCAGACTCCGGGGCTCAATATCATCACGGAGTACATAATGGGAGTGATATTGCCTGGACATCCGATCGCCAATGTCTGTTTCAAGACCTATGGTTACATGAGCATGACTCAGGCAATATCCTTCCTCAGTGACTTCAAGTTGGGCCACTACATGAAAATCCCTCCAAGGTCAATGTTTTTGGTTCAGGTATGTCATCCATCCCTTGTACCAACTGAACATACAACCTTTCTAGTAAATTAGTTGAGCAATTCAAATAATCACGTATTTTTCTTTTCGCATGTTTTAGTTCATTGGAACGATTGTTGCTGGTACGGTCAATCTTGGCGTGGCGTGGTGGCTCTTGGACTCCATCACCAACATTTGCCACAAGAACGTCCTCCCACCCAACAGCCCTTGGACATGCCCCAACGACCGTGTCTTCTTCGATGCATCTGTGATCTGGGGCTTAGTAGGCCCGAAGAGGATCTTTGGCTCCGAAGGAGTCTATAAGGCCCTTAATTGGTTCTTCCTTGGCGGTTTGCTGGGTCCGGTTGCAGTGTGGTTACTGCACAAGTTGTTCCGCAAGCAGTCGTGGATTCCCCTCATCAATCTCCCTGTCCTTCTTGGTGCCACCGCTGCTATGCCTCCCGCAACGGCTCTGAACTACAACTCATGGATTGTCGTGGGGACAATCTTCAACTTCTTCATTTTCAGGTACCGGAAGAGGTGGTGGCAGAGGTACAATTACATCCTCTCGGCTGCCCTAGATGCCGGTGTTGCGTTCATGGCTGTTGTCATTTACTTTGCCTTCGGGATAGAGGACCGGAACCTGCACTGGTGGGGCTCCAACCCGGATGTTGATCCTGAGCACTGCGAGCTCGCAACCTGTCCGACAGCGAAGGGCATTTCTATAGACAGTTGCCCCGTCTTTTGATGAGTTATTCTCTGGAATAGAACTATGAATGTCCTCACAAACAGCTGCAGTATCCATCTCAGTGCACAACTGTGTTATCTTTACTAGTAGACCTGAAGCATGGCAATGTAAATAAATTTTCTTTAAAAGTCCTTCAATTTTCTTTGTTGTATTGGCCATGAGAAGTTGAGAATAATAAAGCGAAAAAAAGAATTATGAAATTTTTGTATATTTCAGTATATATCAATGAATAACATATCTGCCTATTTATAAAGTTTACTAGATAATAATTTTAAGATAATATCTCAAATGAGATATGCACAAAAAGAGATATGTGCCATATTCGTGCCATATCCGTGCAATATTGAGAGAGAGGGATAATCAATAAAATTATCAAAATATAGGAGAATTATCCTAAAATGACAAATAATAAGCAAATATGAAATTGATATAGACATATTCTTCTCAATTCTTTCACATGACAATAGAGCACAACGCATAGCAAAATGTCGTACAAGAAAATTCGATACTTCAACTGAAATACAGATGCAATTCTCAACAAACCAAGTAAGTTTATATGGTTTTGCATCAGCTCCTCTTTATTTCCGGCCTTCTTGGATGCAAACCGAAAGATATACGCTTTCTGCTGACTTTAATTACATAACACGTTTTAGGAACAGCTTTTTGTATGTAGATATTTAAACTCTCAGTACAACAATTTATGAGAAGTGTAAGGATGCTGGCTTTAGAATAACTTTGGAATGGCTATATGCTTGTCTTTAATGGCACACAGTTTTGGATAGAGTGACTGAATGAGAACTTAACCTACACAAATGGTAATCAAACCTTTTGTTCCACTTATAAAATAGGATTCTATGGTCGGTCCTTAAATAGTAGATCTATTTTTATATGTAAAAAGCAAGATACGTATTTGATGGAGATATGTAATGACAAGATCTGCTTTTATACAGAACTTACAATTAGTAATTAGACCATTTTCTTTTGGTAAATATATTAGTTCTATTTTTTATTTATTTGGAAACAATCTTTGTATTCAATAAAGTTAATTAGTCATAAAAGCCCACTTTGCCACTATTTTAGCCATGTGGCTTGGTATAGAGTTGATGAATGAGAACCTATGATTTTAGTAATCAGACCTTCTTCTTTTGATAAATATTAGATCTTGTTTTATGTGTGAAAACAATTTACATATTTAATGGAGGTTTTTAATGGCAAAAACCATTTTCGTATGAACCTATACAATTAGAGATTAGATCTTCTTCTTTTGGTAGATATTCGATCCATTTTTATACGTAAAAAGAAACCTACACACAAAAATACTTGCTAACAAAAGAATGAAAATTCTTTTCTCATATTTAAAAAGGAGAAGTTCTCGGCAATAATCTAGTCAATGTTACATCTTGAGAGGTCTTCCATGATCCAATTGTGGATTAATTCCTCAGTCTTAATGGATTGCCGATTCGTCATAACTCTTTTACCTAGCAATGAAATGGTACAAAAATCAAAAATGAGCTGGCCGAGGCTAAGGTAAACCATATCCTTTAAGAAAATGACCAAAATCAACATTTGACAACTTGACTGCCAATCTTTTGTGGGTAAGATTGAATCAACTTCAAAAGTTAATCCAATTTTCAAATTTCCTATAACGCGCTAAATTTGGACGAAATATCGTGGGGATGGATTAGATCAATTGATTAAAATTTTCAAATTTCCTATAACATGCGTCACTAGTTTTGGATGAGATGTCGTGGAGTTTAGATTGATTAAAATTTTTGAATTTCCCATAATGCGCATTACTAGATCTGGAGGAGATGTCGTGGAGAATGGATCAAAAGACTTGATACACCCGATGGAACGCTTGTGTATATGCATAATCCATCTAGTCCAATCGTTCTTTCTTTCTCATGTACAAATTAGATTTCATCATGTATGAAAGTTTAGAGGGGGGAAGAAAGCACACAAGACGAGAGCGGGGCTGATTGTGATTAGCTTCCTCCCCGAATTCTACCAAAATAAAAGCAACTAAGGCTCGTTTATTTCGCAAAACAGGATTAATTCTATTTTTTTTAAAAAGATCATTTGTATTACTTAAGATAATTAGTTAATGAAATATGCTTTTATCATTAACAACAATTTTTATCTAAAAATTTAAGAAAAATTACCGAAAAAGTCATAAATTTATTGCAATTATGTCAATTTAGTCATAAACCTTATAATTTAGCCAAATTATTCTGAAATCTTTGGACAATTTGCTAATTTAGCTCATCCGGCCATTTTTGAATGGAAACTATTGAAGGGGATGTCAATCATCCTACGTAGTGTCGACGTGGACAATTTTTTTTTTAATTTTGTTTATGATTTTTTATTATTTTATCTTATTTTCCTTTTTATTTTATGTTTTTTAATTGTGGCCAACGAGGCCCAATCTCACCAAATCCAATGAGATCATGCCTTGCCTAGCCATTGGTGAAGCCCAAGCCCTTGTTGGATTTGGCAAGGGTTAAACCTCGAGGCCTAGTGGCAAGGTCAAGCCTTGCCAGCCCAACTCAGGTGAGGGTCATCGACAACCTCGTTGGTCATGATCAAAAAATGGAAAATAAAAAGAAAAAAGAAAAAAGAAAAATAATAATAATAATAATAATTATTATTATTATTATTATTATTATTATAAAATTTTAAAATGCTTCAACACATCATATAAGATGATTGGTGTCCACTCTAGTAACTTCCGACAAAAATTAACCGAATAGATTAAACCGATCGAATTGAAAGGTTTAGAGTTAAATTGACTTAATTATAATAGGTTTATAACCTTTTTAGTAATTTTCTGAAATATTTTTGTGGATGATGAACATATTTTCATTTCTATAAGTTATATAAATTATCATTTTCAGGAAAATATTTTAAAAATTATTTATTTTTTGTAAAATAAATAGAGCAAAAGACCAAAACCATTTTCGTCATCTCCTTTCTTTACTATACAGTAATTGCCAATAAAATATTTATTAAAAAATTAAACCAAAACACTTAAATGCTCCGTTGTCAAATCGACTTAGAAGATTCATCTTCTCTATTGAATGGATCTCCGTCCTTTGAGACGCAAGACCCGATGCATCCACGTCAATAAAAGCCAAAACAAGGACCAATCAATTTCTCTTTTATGTTTTTATAATTTTTGTGGAAATTCGGCTCATAGAACGAAGTACCTGGAGCCAAACTCTCTCCACTTGACGACTTGAATATGAGATCATGATCTCATAAAAGTGGAGTCGCAACATTCTCGGTGATAAGGAAGTATGGTTGTACCTGTAGAAGCACCCGCTGCCAGACGTCTATGGCACGAACATCATAAATGTCAGAGATTGTCTACCAAAAGCTTGCCCCACACACAAACAAACGAAAATATCGTCTTTCACTTATTTTTCAATTACCATGTACCAATCATAATTTTCAAATTCATATCGTGAATTAAATTTCGACCTGTTTCTTAATTTTAGTCTTCAGATTCGGGTCATTGACTACATTCTGGCGTATATTTTATTTTATTCTTTGATTAAATTTCAACCTTGCATCAATTTTCGTCGATTAAATTTCAATATAATTTACATATATTTGCTTCCGTTTGAAGTGCTTATGTTTTTTAACTTAGTTATAGATAAAATTCTAATGCAGTTTATATGTTTGGTTATGTTTGAAGTAAAATTATCAATTTTCTTATTTACCTATGATTTGGGGTGTGCAAAAGAACCAAAACCCACATGAAATCGGACCCAATACTGGCTATTCCTGATTCCAATTTACCGGAATAGGTAAGTATTGATCCGGTTCTTAATTCCAAGTGTGGTGATCTGGCACCCTCTTTCAAATCTCCCTCTTTCAAGTAAAGGGAGTGAACGATGAGTGTTACATCATATATTTTGGAGGAATTGTGTCTCTCGTTCTTGCCAAAATGCATGCAATTTAGTTGATCAAAGAGCTCTTTTCATGATGTGCCAAAATTTACAGGACACTACACGAGAAGGAGAAGGAGGAAGACAAGGCAAAATACAAATTCTCAAGGGTCAAGTTCTTTGTGATCGCAATGGTGTGTAGCTTCTTGTGGTACTTGGTCCTAGGGTTCTTGCTCCAGTCCCTATTGAGCATCTCATGGGTTTGCTAGACCTTCCTTAACTCTGTCACGGCCCAACAGATTGGGTTGAGCCTTAACGGGCTCGGCGTCGGAGCCCTCACTTTGGACTGGTCAACGGTGGCTTCCTTCTTGCTCAGTCCACTAATATGCCCCTTCTTTGCCATAGTGAACGTCTTTGTTGGCTTTTCCATAATCATGTATGTTGTCATACCTATCGCCTATTGGGGGCTGAACGCGTACAATGCCAAGACATTCCCAAAATTCTCTTCAGATTTATTTACCGGGCAAGGCCAAGAGTATAATATTACGCTGATTGTTAATAAGATCTTTGAGTTACACTAGGCAGAGTATGCGCAGCTAGGGAAGATTCATATGAGCATGTTCTTTGCGCTCACGTATGGCTTCGGATTCACCACTATTGCTTCGACCCTCACTCATGTGCCCCTGTTCTATGGGAGGTAAAAATCCTCTTCCTCTTTCATAGATAATGCGTTGTACTCAGCTTGGCGTAGATGTTTTTTCTTTTCATGTGTTATATGAATTGCTTGCATCGCAAATCTTATTTATAACATGATATAATGACTAGTAAGAATTTTTCGTTTAGAGAGATATATGATCGATATCGAGCATCTTCGGAAGGAAAAGAGGATATTCACACAAAACTGATGAGAAACTACAAAGACATTCCACAATAGTGGTTCTACATACTACTCGCAATGACAATCGTCGTCTCTTTGATACTCTGTACCGTCCTTAAAACGGATGTCCAAATGCCATGGTGGGGTCTGCTCTTTGTAGCAGCTCTTGTCTTCATTTTCACTCTTTCAATCAGCATTATAACAGCCACCACGAATCAAGTGAAAAGCCTTATTCTAGTTTTCTATGATTTAATCGATTTAGCAGATTGGGTTGTTCTCTATTCAAAGAGTCCCTAATGCTGATTCTATTGCTTTGGGAAACTCCGGGTACCATCACGGAGTACATAATGGGAGTGATATTGCCTGGACATCCGATCGCCAAAAGAGATATATGTGTCATATCCGCGCCATATCCGCACAATATTGAGAGAGATGGATAATCAATAGAATTTCAAAATATAGGAGAATTATCCTAAAACTAGAGGACCGGAACCTGCACTGGTGGGGCTCCAACCCGGATGTTGATCCCGAGGACTGCGGACTTGCGACTTGCCTGACGGGGTAGGGTATTTCCATAGATGCTTGCCCTGTCTTTTGATGACTTAATTCTCTCAAATAGAACTATAAATGGCCTTTCGAATAGCTGCAACATCCATCTCAATGCAAGAATTTTTCTCCCTTGCTAGCTGAACAGGATGCTAACCAATAAGACCGCCCTTTGTTTTGCTCAACGTGAACTCCTCCACTGTTTTCTGCACTTACTTTTATTACCAGTACAAGATTAGGGTCATTTCCTTGTGGATATAGGTATGCTTCTAGCTTTCCATATGAACCAGGCAGTTAGATATATTATAGGTTTGTTAGATATCCAGTAGATGATTTGAAAGACTCATTGTTTTTGTCAAATTATAAATCAAGCCTATCGTGTTTATATTGACTTCTACATTTTTTTGAATCTTTCGGCTACCACAATTTGATTTTTATGGATGTCAAAGGCCGGAAAGATTCCAAAGCATACAAACACCATAACGTATAGATCCGTTAGTAATTTTACAGAAAATGAAACATTTTTTTTTCAATTTTTCGAATGGAAGTAAAATGTAGAACAAGGTATTTTCTTTGTGTTACTATAATTTTCATGCATACACAGACATATTTACTAGACTGACGCGCTATCTAATTTCCTATTTTGGAAGGTTTTGGGGTACGGTTGGGCTGGACTTTTTAGGAAGTATGTGGTGCAGCCGGCACATATGTGGTGGCCCGGTACCCTCATTCAAATCTCCCTCTTCAAGTAAAGAGCATCAACAATGTTACATTGTATGCTTCGAAGGATTTTATCATTCATTCTTTATTTTTTTTTGTCAGATTATCTATCATTCTTGCTTTATCAAAATTTGCAGGGTGTTACACGAGAAGGAAACAGAAGAAGATATGGCATCCCATGGGTTTGCTAGGCCATCCCTAACTCCGTCACGGCACAACAAATCGGGTCGGACCTTAACCGGCTCGGTGTCGAAGACCTCACTTTGGACTGGTCAACGGCGGTTTCCTTCTTGTCCAATCCATTTATTTGCCCCTTCTTTGCCATGGTGAACATCTTTGTTGGCTTTGCATTGATCATGTATGTTGTCATACCGATCTCCTATTGAGGGCTGAACGCGTACAACACCAAGACATTCTTGATATTCTCATCAGATTTATTCACCGCGCAAGGCCAAGAGTATAATATTATGCCGATCACTGATGAGAAATTTGAGTTAGACAAGGCGGAGTACGTGCTGCTAGGGAAGATTCATATAAGCATGATCTTTGCGCTCACGTATGGCTTCGGATTCGCCACTATTGCTTTGACCCTCACTCATGTACCCCTGTTCTATGGGATCCCACTTTCGTAGATAATGTGTTGTACTCAGCTTGACATAGATGTTTTCCCATTTCATGTGTGATATGAGTTGCTTGTATCGCAAATCTTATTTATAGCATGATATATGACTAATAACAATTTTTCGTTTAGATCGATATATGATCGATATCGAGCATCTTCGGAAGGAAAAGAGGATATTCACACAAAACTGATGAGAACCTATAAAGACATTCCACAACAGTGGTTCTACATACTACTCGCAATGACAATCACTGTCTCTCTCATACTCCGTACAGTCCTTAAAAAGGATGTCCAAATGCCATGGTGAGGTCTACTCTTTGCAGCAGCTCCTGCCTTCATTTTCACTCTTTCAATCGGCATTATAACAGCCACCACAAATCAAGTGAAAAGCCTTATTCTAGTTTTCTATGATTTAATCGTTTTAGCATATTGGGTTGCTCTCTGTTCAAATAGTCCCTAATGCCGATTCTATTGCTTTAGCAAACTTCGGGTATCATCACGGAGTACATAATGGGAGTGATATTGCCTAGACATCCGATCGGCAAAAGAGATATATGTGCCATATCCATGCCATATGCGTGCCATATCTGTACAATATTGAGAGAGATGGATAATCAATAGAATTATCAAAATATAGGAGAAATATGCTTCGGAGGATTTTATCTTTCATTCTTGCTTTATCAAAATATGCAAGATGTTACACGAGAAGGAAACAGAGGAAGATAGAGCATGATATAGAGTCTCAAGGGCCAAGTTCTTTGTCATCGCAATGGCTTGTAGCTTCTTGGGGTAGCTGGTTTCGGGGTTCCTGTTCCAATCCCTGGCAAGCATCTCATGGGTTTGCTAGGCTTTCCCTAACTCCATCACGGCGCAACAGATCGGGTCGGGCCTTAACTGGCTTGGCGTCGAAGCCCTCACTTTGGACTGGTCAACGGCAGTTTCCTTCTTGTCCAATCCATTGATTTGCCCCTTCTTTGCCATGGTGAACAACTTTGTTGGCTTTACATTGATCATGCATGTTGTCATACCGATCTCCTATTGGGGGCTGAACGCCTACAACGCTAAGACATTCCCGATATTCTTTTCAGATTTATTCACCGTGCAAGGCCAAGAGTATAATATTATGTGGATCACCGATGAGAAATTTGAGTTAGACAAGGCAGAGTACGTGCCGCTAGGAAAGATTCATATAAGCTTGTTCTTTGCGCTCACATATGGCTTCGAATTCGCCACTATTGCTTTGACCCTCACTCATGTGCCCCTGTTCTATGGGACGTAAAAATCAGCTTCCTCTTTCGTAGATAATGTGTTGTACTCAGCTTGACATAGATGTTTTCCCATTTCATGTGTGACATGAATTGCTTGTATCGCAAATCTTATTTATTGTATGATATATGACTAATAATAATTTTTCGTTTAGAGAGATATATGATCGATATCAAGCATCTTCGGAAGGAAAAGAGGATATTCACACAAAACTGATGAGAAACTACAAAGACATTCCACAACAGTGGTTCTACATACTACTCGCAATGACAATCACCGTCTCTCTGATACTCCGTATAGTCCTTAGAAAGGATGTCCAAATGCCATGGTGAGGTCTATTCTTTGCAGCAGCTCCTGCCTTCATTTTCACTCTTTCAATCGGCATTATAACAGCCACCACGAATCAAGTGAAAAGCCTTATTCTAGTTTTCTATGATTTAATCATTTTAGCATATTGGGTTGCTCTCTGTTCAAATAGTCCCTAATGCTGATTCTATTGCTTTAGCAAACTCCGGGTATCATCACGGAGTACATAATGGGAGTGATATTGCCTAGACATCCGATTGGCAAAAGAGATATATGTGCCATATGCGTGCCATATCCGTGCAATATTCGGAGGATTTTATCTTTCATTCTTGCTTTGTCAAGATTTGCAAGGTGTTACACGAGAAGGAAATAGAGGAAGCTAGGGCATGATACAGAGTCTCAAGGGCCAAGTTCTTTGTCATCGCAATGGTGTGTAGCTTCTTGTGGTAGTTGGTTCCGGAGTTCCTGTTCCAATCCCTGGCGAGCATCTCATGGGTTTGCTGGGCCTTCCCTAACTCCGTCGCGGCCCAATAGATCGGGTCGGGCCTTAACCGGGTCGGCGTCGAAGCCCTCACTTTAGACTGGTCAACGGCGGTTTCCTTCTTGTCCAATCCATTTATTTGCCCCTTCTTTGCCATGGTGAACATCTTTGTTGGCTTTGCATTGATCATGTATGTTGTCATACCGATCTCTTATTGGGGGCTAAACACGTACAACGCCAAGACATTCCCGATATTCTCTTCAGATTTATTCACCGTGCAAGGCCAAGAGTATAATATTATGCCGATCACTGATGAGAAATTTGAGTTAGACAAGGTGGAGTACGTGCCGCTGGGGAAGATTCATATAAGCATGTTCTTTGCGCTCACGTATGGCTTCAAATTCACCACTATTGCTTCGACCCTCACTCATGTGCCCCTGTTCTATGGGAGGTAAAAATCCTCTCCCGCTTTCGTAGATAATGTGTTGTACTCAGCTTGACATAGATGTTTTCCCATTTCATGTGTGATATGAATTGCTTGTATCGCAAATCTTATTTATAGCATGATATGACTAATAACAATTTTTCGTTTAGAGAGATATATGATCGATATCGAGCATCTTCGGAAGGAAAAGAGGATATTCACACAAAACTGATGAGAAACTACAAAGACATTCCACAACAGTGGTTCTACATACTACTCACAATGACAATCACCGTCTCTCTGATACTCTGTACCGTCCTTAAAAAGGATGTCCAAATGCCATGGTGAGTTCTACTCTTTGCAGCAGCTCCTGCCTTCATTTTCACTCTTTCAATCGGCATTATAACAGCCACCACGAATCAAGTGAAAGGCCTTATTCTAGTTTTCTATGATTTAATCGTTTTAGCAGATTGGGTTGCTCTCTGTTCAAATAGTCCCTAATGCTGATTCTATTGCTTTAGCAAACTCCGGGTATCATCACGGAGTACATAATGGGAGTGATATTACCTAGACATCCGATCGACAAAAGAGATATATGTGCCATATCCGTGCCATATGCGTGCCATATTCGTGCAATATTGAGAGAGATGGACAATCAATAGAATTATCAAAATATAGGAGAATTATGCTTCGGAGGATTTTATCTTTCATTCTTGCTTTATCAAAATTTGCAAGATGTTACACGAGAAGGAAATAGAGGAAGATAGGGCATGATACAGAGTCTCAAGGGTCAAGTTCTTTGTCATCGCAATGGGGTGTAGCTTCTTGTGGTAGCTGGTTCTGGGGTTCCTGTTCCAATCCCTGGCGAGCATCTCATGGGTTTGCTGGGCCTTCCCTAACACCGTCACGGTCCAACAGATCGGGTTAGGCCTTAACTGGCTCGGCGTCGAAGCCCTCACTTTGGACTGGTCAACGGCGATTTCTTTCTTGTCCAATCCATTTATTTGCCCCTTCTTTGCCATGGTGAATATCTTTGTTGGCTTTGCATTGATCATGTATGTTGTCATACCGATCTCCTATTGGGGGCTGAACGCGTACAACGCCAAGACATTCCCTATATTCTCTTCAAATTTATTCACTGCGCAAGGCCAAGAGTATAATATTATGCCGATCACTGATGAGAAATTTGATTTAGACAAGGCGGAGTACGTGCCGCTAGGGAAGATTCATATAAGCATGTTCTTTGCGCTCACGTATGGCTTCGGATTCGCCACTATTGCTTCGACCCTCACTCATGTGCCCCTGTTCTATGGGAGGTGAAAATCAGCTTCCTCTTTCGTAGATAATGTGTTGTACTCAGCTTGACATAGATGTTTTCCCATTTCATGTGTGATATGAATTGCTTGTATCGCAAATCTTAGTTATAGCATGATATATGACTAATAACAATTTTTCGTTTAGAGAGATATATGATCGATATCGAGCATTTTTGGAAAGAAAAGAGGATATTCACACAAAACTGATGAGAAACTACAAAGACATTCCACAACAGTGGTTCTACATACTACTCGCAATGACAATCACCGTCTCTCTGATACTCCGTACAATCCTTAAAAAGGATGTCCAAATGCCATGGTGAGGTCTACTCTTTGCAGCAGCTCCTGCCTTCATTTTCACTCTTTCAATCGGCATTATAACAGCCACCACGAATCAAGTGAAAAGCCTTATTCTAGTTTTTTTATGATTTAATCGTTTTAGCAGATTGGGTTGCTCTCTGTTCAAGTAGTCCCTAATGCCGATTCTATTGCTTTAGCAAACTCCGGGTATCATCACGGAGTACATAATGGGAGTGATATTGCCTAGACATCCGATCGGCAAAAGAGATTTGTGTGTCATATCCGTGCCATATTCGTGCCATATCCGTGCAAGATTGAGAGAGATGGATAATTGATAGAATTATCAAATAGAACTATGAATGGCCTTTCGAATAGCTGCAACATCTATCTCAATGCAAGAATTTTTTCTCCCTTGCTAGCAGAACAGGACGCCAACCAGCAAGACCGCCCTTCTTTTTGCTCAACGTGGACTCCTTCACTGTTTTCTGCACTTACTTTTATCACCAGTACAAGATTAGGGTCTTTTTCTTGTGGATATAGCTACTCTTCTAGCTTTCCATGTGAACCAGGCAATATATAAGCATTCATTCTCTCAACAAAGCTTGTTTTTATGATTTTGACTACTATAGATCTTCACTAGTTGGCCTGAGGCCTGGCTACGTACATAAATTTGCTTTAAAGTCCTTCATTTATTTTTTATTTTTTATTTTTTGGTTGGCCATGAGAGAAAACAAGGAATCGTTGGCAAATAATAAATGTGAAAGCGATGATAATTTCTCTTAGGCTTTATGCCTTTAAGGACCCTGATTCTACTGTATTACTTAACGTACGAACGACCAGTACTGAAAATGAAAAAGTTAAGGAGAAAGAAGAAGATCTCCTTTGCCTAATTACTCTACTAGGACTGTAGGATTAAGCTGCGTTCTCTCTTTCCATTAATCGAGAGCTGCTAAGAAACTGAGCTAACCCGAAGCATGATCCATCATGTCCATGTTTGATTGACGCCCATTGTTGACAGGACTCGTTCCAAAAGGTAAAAATAAAGAAAACATGGATGGTCTCATCTTGCCATTATTAAACAGAGCTGTGAATTTCCAAACTCATTAAGCAATACTTATGAGACCATTTCCTTGGAAAGACGGACGTGACGAAGGCATGATACCAGGTGAAAATACAACGATATGTTGATACTTGCTCTATGTTATAGTTCACATTTGGTAACTTTGTGGCAACTAACTTGTGATCTCGGATAGGTATCATCACCAAATGAACCTGCTTGTTCTTCATGTCATCTACAACTGCAAACCCAGTAGCATTTTGAGGTAGAAAGACTTTCATATTCATTTACAATCTTACTCTTAATTCGGTTGCTTGTAAGATGAATATAATTGACAGAACGTGCCGTGTACATTGCAATTCCGAGCTGTTCCCCACAATCTCTTTGAGTATGCGTTTGATGATTTTCGTCAAATGGCATGGCAGCAAACCGCAGTTTTTCTTTCTGATAAACTCATGAAGCCTAACAGATGAAATCGTTATTCTTCATAACCGAGATCATCTTTTCTCAAAAGACCGCGCTCTTAATTCAAGTATCATAATTTACGCAGACAACAAATTCGACGATTTCATCTGTTCGGAATGTACAGCGACAAAATATGCCGCGTTGAAGAGAAACCAATCATTGCAAGACCTATACAACTCACCTGTACCGTAGAGCAGTAGTACTGTTCTACTTTAGTTCACAAAGAATCTGCCATCATCTCCTGTTCTGATTCTATCATACTATGAGCAGATAGAGAGGGTCGAGTTTGGCTTCCACGGATCAACCTCTAGATTGTCGGGCACGTGCAAAATCGGAAAAGATTAGAAAAGACTTCTAATCTCCTAGTAATATACAAAATAAAAATTATATGGCATGGGAAATGAATGAATATATCCCATGTTTTTGTTTAAGTAAAGCCAAAAAATTTGACGATATTATTTTAAAATCTAAAGAAGTCGTCGTCACAAATTTATCATAATGTGAATTTGAAAAACTTGCATATAACAATAGAATCACTGCATTGGAAGATTTTATAAAAGAATCTTATCTAATTATTACATTTTGTTGCTACTCGGCACAATCTAATGAGAAATTGAAAGAGTAGCATATATTTACTCGTGCGACTGTGATGTAGCATGATGTGAACAAAGATTGGGCGTCGAGCTTAGGTTCTACTCGAGGACAGTATCAAGAGTAAGTCCAATTCCCATGGCTTTATATCTCGTGAACATTATTGGGCTACAAATGCAGGGCCCAAAAATTAGTGGCCCATATTTAGAGAGCTAGCCTCTGGCACTCACTCTCACTAAGAGTTCAGGGTAACAAGCCTTAGCTCTGAGTGTGTGAACAAGTGATTTTGGGAATGGGAATTTTCGGTGAAGTACATGAATGGGTATGTTAAGTGATAATAGAATGGCGTATAAAGGACAAAGGATGTGGAAGGTTCACCACTGAAACATAAATGCACAAGTCACCATTCAAGAATAAAGAATCTGGATAGATGGCAACTTACCACCAATGCATAAAAAATTGCTCCATCGGTTAAGGATAAAGAACTATTTGATTCACCACTAATGACATTGGATAACGAATTAGATAAATATTCACTCATGTAGAGGAATCCTCATATAATCACCAAATCTGCATTACAATGGAGAACTCTCCTCCATTTATAAAGGTGCTACGACATAGAAAATAGACGAATATTATAGAGACAAGAAAACCATGAAGCATTCAAAGACCTAATAACTAGAAAATGTATTTAAAACACATAAGAACTATGAAATGTACTAAAGATATAGAGACTCGAAATCCTGACTCTTCAGCCTTACAATTTATCTTCCAAAGTTCATCCATCAATCTTGACAAGAAAATTATTATCTCCGAGCTTCAACAAATAACCAAAAAAATAGCTTAAAATAGCCTCCCATCAATATGTTGTCGATTAGTGGTGAATTGGTAACTTCGAAAAGCAATGGAAGAATTGACAACTTTTCAATGGTAAGTCTTCTCACCGACAACTTCATTCTTGATCCACTAAAACAAGTTATGATTGAAATTTGCCTTGACTTGAATGAACATCGATTAGGCTGAGTTTGTCAATAAAGTTAAGTTGAATATTCTCGCATCACTTTAGCTAATTTTGATTTTCCTCTCATTACACGCACCTATCTAATATAATTATCGATGGATCGTCCCGATAGAAAATTCATAGAAGTTTGTTCTCTTCGTGGTGCGCAAGCCCATCTTGCTCGAACGCCTTCATTCTACAAAGACCAGCCTGGACGAAATCAGATGTCATGATTAATAAAAGTCATATTTTGGGCTTATAATTATCAATCGACTTGTTACATAATTAATGATGAACAAAATAGGTATGAAATAAGGGTTCGTTCGTTTCGCGGAAAATGACTTCCGAGAAAATATTTTTCGGATTTTCCGATGTTCGTTTCACGGAAAATGAACTAGTCAAGGAAAATGTTTTTCATCATTGGAAAAAACAACCTTTAAAGTGAGGAAAACGTTTTCCACTTTTGAAAAGTGGAAAACGTTTTCCATGACTTCTTCCCTCTTACTTTTTTTATTAATACATTTTCATTTTATTTTTATGCTTTCTTTTTTTCTTTTTCTTTTTTTTTTAAATCGAGTTTTTAATTTCTTTTCTTTTCTTTTTTTCTTTTCTTTCTTTCCTATTCATCTTCTTCTTTGGCCCGACCGGCCATGGCGGCATCCGGCGACCGGCCGCAAGCTAGCTGCCAGCGACCTCGCCGACCTCGCCCCAGGCGGCGATCGGGCCTCGCCCGGATCGGGCGAGCGGAGCTCTCGCCGGCTGGGCGGAGCTCGCGGCTCGCCGGATCCGGCAAGGCCGGGCGGGGGCTCGGGCCTCGCCCGAGCTCGCCGGATCTGGCGGCGGGAACTCGGGCTCCCGATCCGGGCGAGCCCAAGCTCCGCCGCTAGATCCGGCGAGCTCGCGGCTCGCCGAGCTCGGCGAAGCTCACGGTGAGCTCGGCGAGATCGACGAGCCTCGAGCTCACCGGATCGGCCACCGGGTCTTGGTCGGCCGCCGGGCGGCCCGACCATCGTCGGGCGGAAGGAGGCGGCGGCGGCGGAAGGAGGAGGAAGAAGGAGGAGGAAGGAGGCGGCGGCGGAGGAAGGAGGAGGAAGAAGGAGGAGGGAGGAGGAAGGAGGAAGGAAAAGAAAAGAAAATTTTCGATTTTTTAAAAATATAAATAATTATTCATTTTTAAAAAAATATAAAAAATAAAATTAATTTTTTGGTCAATTAAAAATATTAAAATTCAATTTTTGATAATTTTTCCCAAACAATTAAATGAGTTAACGAACGGTGAAAAATATTTTCCACTCAAATTTTAGGTTTTGATCGAACATCGGAAAATAGTCATTTTTCTAGAAAATGACTTCCAAGAAAATGTTTTTCGAAAACATGATATTTTCCGCGAAACGAACAGACCCTAAGTTCAAATGTAACCTCGCAACAAGCGTGGGCAATCTCATTTAGACGACCCCAGTCAAACGAAGTCACCAAAGCAAAAATGAGGTTCTCCAATCCGAGGCACGTGGAATTGGCAGGGTATAGACGACAACAGCGGATGAAATCGAAAGATGCCAGCTCGAACCTGCTTGAGCCCGTCGCTCTCGGCACGAAAAACAGAGTGGGGGCAGATGCGTCCAGAGCATCGGCCTTCTTTCGAATATCATATTTGCGATTGAGAGAGCCGTAGAATGTTTGCGTCCGTTCCGACAGCTGCCCGAGATGTCTCCTTTACATCCGTCAGGACCTCTAAAATCTAAAGCGATTTTTACTACGTGCGTCGCCCGTCGATTGGCTGGATGGAGGTAGAAGCCGAGACACGTATGCGTCGGAGGAGGAGCGATCGATGTTGTCGAACCTTCGTTATCCATCCACCCAATCACCGGCCTCCACGAAGGCGTCGAATCTTGGCAGAGCACCAAGTTACTAGGTTCTCTAATTACGTTTACGTGGCACTGTCACGAGTATTCTCCTCTTTTCTAGCCAGTTCTTGGTTGGATTTTGCCGAGGATTTCTCATTGGACCGGGCGAGAAGTGGAGAGGAGACACATCGTACCCTCAGTACGCACAAAAACAATCCGGCCCATATTAAGATGATCGCTCCTTGTACAAGTGGCAAAAGACTCAGTTCTTCTAGAAGTTCTTTTTTTTTTTAAAAAAAATTTGGGTACGAAAAATTCTTGAATATATTTAAATATGTCTGTTTACCATTTAAAATTCTTCGAAACTTACCTGCTGAATATGTAGTCAATTTTTAATTTTTTGCATGAAAATTTTCGATAGATTTATGCACTTTCACATAAATTCTGTGCTTGATCTTCTCTATAAATTTAAAGAAGTGCATATTAGACATCAACATTTTTGTTCCCCCATATTTACAAGGTATATAAAAATGTTCTTTCGATAGGAGTTCAGGTAGCCCTGCATGCCTCCCTTAGTCCATGGCTCTAGTTGATCACTTACCTCCGATGCAACACTCGAATGTTATGATTTTGAGGCCGCATGTGAAAGTAGAACTTTTTACATAAAAATGTGTGCCCGAAGTCCTTATTGTCATGCCCTTTTAATCTTCGAACCCATAGAAAATATGGAGGACGAGTGTGTAATGTGCTCATGAACTCAAGGATGGTTAACTTCGTTTTATGATGACAGAGCATCGGTTAAAATGATTGGACATGTTTGTCCAGTGAACTTAGTTTTGTGGATCTGACCTGAAAAAGAAAAGAAGGTCTATCAGCAAGCAAGACCTCACATTTCTCTGTTATTTTGGAGGTAAGCAAAAGGCCGCATTGGGTACTTTGTTTTCTTCATTGACAAATCTGTCAACTAATTGTTTTCGCTCTTTCCTTCGGTCTCCAGATTTTTGAGGTTGCGCCAACATATTCATGGTTGATATTCAGAAAGCAGCTGGAGATGCCAATGAGTACCTTAAGGTACTGTTCATGTTATTTTCAAGTGTTCATCTCTGTACCATTCCTCATTCTAATCTTTTGTTCCACCGCTTAAAAAGCTTCTTCATAAATAGACCTCATCAGGGGCTTGCCCATACCGACGTGCTGACCAATTGTATGGGCAGGCTAGACGTAGAACTGTCGGTTGATTGGGGTATGGTGAGACCATGTAGTTGTGGAAAATGAAGTGCCACAAGCCAGAGCTACTAGCTCTTGATTGCAGTTCTGTGCCCAGAAAGAGGGGGGGGTCATGTGGGGACAAGAATTAAGAGTCCATTATTTATTGCGGATCTTCGGCCCATAACTTTTGTCACTCATCTGCATTGCAGTTCTACCAGAGTTTCTGTAGCAATCTTGACGACATCATCTAATCAACCAAATCAAGGATCACGAAGAGCAAAAGCAAGAAGCGTTGATCTTACATTAGAAGACATCCGGTGTCTCCCTGTAATAGGAGTATGTTCTCGTTTAACCCAACTGGGCTTGGGATGACCAAGCCCTTGACATTTTCGAGGATGTAGCGGCTAGTGTGATTTGAGTTGTTCTTAAATCTGCAAGAAACGAAAATCTCTCTTTTTATGTATAGTTAAATTTTTGTGGAATGTATATTTATATGGGTGTATTGACTCGAGCACGGCTTTGTTGAGGACCATAATATTATCTGGAAGTTAGTCTATTTTGGAGAAAAAGAAGCTTGGAATGAGAAATGGTTTTCCCGATCTGACAGCTTTCTTCGGCCTATTGACCTTCCTTCTGTTGGGGTTTCATGAATCATGTATAGGTAAAATTTAACAAAAGAATGCAGCGGAAACAAGAAGATATATTTTTACATGATTCTCTAAAGGCGTTATTCGTGCGTTTTAATAAAAAATCTGAATGTAAAAAGAGAGTTTAAACGAATTACATCTCGAATCGCGCTTTAAACGAATTGGTTCGGATATTCTTCAGTTCGAGTCCCACAAACGTCGGACCTTTAGTTCAGACACACCAACAATGGACGTCGAACGGAAGAGAGAACCTTCGAATATTCACCACTATGATCATGCTAGCAATCTCATAGAGACAATCCGCCGTATCCTTGATGTTTTAGTCACGGCCCGAACTAGAGAGAATTACTTTTCTTTTTTTCACGTCTCAAAGACACAAAACACACGCACACTTTCCTCTGTTTTTCAACACTCTTGAAGCGTCACTAAAACAAACTTTTTTAAATAAAAATATAAACTAATCAGCAACGGTTGCTGATCGATGGACGATCAGCAACCGTTGCTGATCGTCCCCGCTCATGCACGAACGATCGTGCATGATGGTCAGCAACTGCTGACCGTTCATGCACGATTTCATGGATGATGATCAGCGGTTGCTGACCATCCAAGTTTCATGCATGTGCTTCGTGCACATGCATGAAGCTTTATATATTATTATTTTTTATTAGTTATTAAAAGGCATTCGTGCACATGTATGAAGCTTTATATATTATTATTTTTTATTAGTTATTAAAAGGCATTAATTAATTAATTAAACGAATAAATAAATAAATAATCAATCCCTTTTAAAAATAAAAAGAACATAATCTTTATATGTACATTTGGGAATACATTAACACATCATATGCAAATAGGCTTGTGACTATAATATAAATTAAATTAAATCTCATTTAATTTAATTTCAAATCGACACAATTCGATTGCAGTAATTGCAAACACATTTGCAACATTATTTCTCTCTTGTTCTACGTTATCCTAATTGTTTATGGTGTATGAAATTTCTAGGTTCATCACTAAGCTGGTAGTAAGACTTGTACTAACATATTAGTACTCCCAAAAGAATTAATTGTCCCGATTAATCTTTTAGATCCTAAAAGCCATGATTGACATCTAGCAATATGTCATGGCTACCCAGATAGTGTGAATATTTTAAGAACATAATGAATCTGTCAGCTTTGGTTATAGTGTAATTCAATCCCTCTACCTTACTATGTTCCGATCAAATAAAGACCACGGAATATTTGTCAAGTCATTAATTCGATCATATGCACAAATCTAATTGACATGCATTTTATTTGAGACATAAACAATTTATTCTCGGTTACAACCTCGGCCGAGGATTTCAATGCAGTGTCATAATTAGATCGCATAGGACATCATTATTATACCTTGCATTTAACAAGGAGACAGATTCCATATTGCACACACGTGTAACTTCGTATATGAACAAACTATGACCATCAGGTATAACGACGGATCAACGACCCGGCATTATGTGCACCTGTGAACCATAGTCGTTCGACACACAAGTTAACACTGTGCCTCAGGTCTAAGGATTATTTACACAATACTAAAGCATGAACAATTAGACATTGACCACGCTAAAAGCTTCCATGTCGCTAATCGTTCCATATGCACGTTCAGTGAACTTGTCTAATACAAACACGCGTGTTCTTAACTCAGGCATCACAATACCCAATGACTTATGACTCATCATTCCCTTAAGTATCCAATACTTAATGGTGAAGTTATGAACACACCTGTCTCAACAGGATTATTAATATCCACTCAATAATCCATCGACCGGGAACGATTTAAAGATTCAGTCTAACTATGAACCCGTCACATATATTCTTGACGCCTTAAGAATAGGTCTAGTTGCAACTGATCTTATGGAATCATTCATAAATATAAAATAATTGGACATATGAATGAATACATCATTGCCATTAATTAAATAATAATAATGATAGTACAACTGAAATCCTTAATATGTAACTATTACATAGTAGCTTTAGGGTATATATCCAACAATCTCCCACTTGCACTATAGCCAACTTGTCTGGTACCTCAAACCCATTTTGTCAATATGTCTTTCAAAAGAAGACCGAGGTAAGGCCTTAGTGAAGGGATCTGCCACGTTTTCTCGAGGCAATTTTCTGCAAGGCGATATCACCTCTTCCAACAATTTCTCGATGAGATGAAAGCGTCTCTCAATGTGGGTGGACTTTTGGTGAGACCTTGGTTCCTTAGCTTGAGCTATCGCCCCATTGTTGTCACAAAATAATGTAATCGGTTGCTCAATTGAAGGAACGACTCCAAGTTCAGAAATAAACTTCTTTATCCAAGCGGCTTCCTTTGCTTTGCTTCGGGAAGCGCTACATACTCGCCTTAGTGGTGGAATCGGCAGTTATGCTTTGTTTGGAACTTTTCCAACTAACTGCACCACCATTGAATGTAAAGACAAACCCAGACGTAGACTTATAATCATTAGGATCCGATTGAATTGGAATCAATATAAGCTACAAATTTAAATTCTCCTTCTCCATATATTATAAATCTTTAGTTCTTCGCAAGTACTTAAGAATATTCTTGAGTGCTATCCAAAGGTGCTCTTCTCCTAGATCGACGATATCTACTAGTAATACTTACAACATGCGTAATATCAGATCTAGTACATAGCATAGCATACATTATGCTTCCAATAGCGGATGCATATGGTATTTTTGCCATCCGCTCTCTTTCTTCAGGAGTGTTGGGACACATCTCCTTAGAAAGACGGATCCCTTGCCTAAAAGGCAATAATCCTCTCTTGGAACATTGCATGTTAAATCGTGTTAAAACTTTGTCTATGTATGTAGATTGTGAGAGGCCAATCAATCGTCTTGATCTATCTCTATAGATCTTGATACCTAAAATGTAGGTTGCCTCTCCTAAATCTTTCATGGAGAATTTCTGTGACAAGAATAGTTTTATTGATGATATCATTGGTACATCATTTCCAATCAAAAGTATATCATCGACATACAAAACTAGAAATGCAATTGCACTCCCACGATCTTCTTGTATACACAAGGTTCATCCGGATTTTTATGAAGCCAAACGATTTGACTACCTCATCAAAACGGATGTTCCAACTTCGGAGGCTTGTTTGAGTCCATAAATGGATCTCTTAAGCTTACACACCTTCCGTTTATCACTATTGGATTCAAAACCCCGTGGCTGTTCCATATAGATGTCCTCATCGAGAAAATCATTTAGAAAAGCCATTTTGACATCCATTTGGAATATCTCATAATCAAGGTGTGTAACTATAGTTAATATAATCCGAATGGATTTTAGCATGGCCACAAGTGAGAAAGTTTCGTCATAATCAATTCCTTCTTTCTGACGATATCCTTTTGCCACCAGCCATGCTTTGTAAGTTCCAATTTGACCTTCAACATTCATCTTCCTCTTGAAGATCCATTTAGAGCCAATTGGTATAATACCATCAGGCGGGTCAATTAAGGTCCAAACTTCATTGGAATACATAGAATCCATTTCGAATTTCATAGCTTCTAGCCATTTACCAGAATTGATGTCCGACATCGCCTCCTCATAGGTTTTAGGATCACCAGGTTGATCATTATCATTTATAATGAATAATGGTTCAATATGATCAACTGAGTGTTTATAACGAGCAGGTGGGCGAGACGTTCTCGCACTTCTCTTAAGAGGTTGTGTATCAAAAGCTCCCACTGAATCAAAGATTGGTATCTGAACTCGGTTGTTTGGTACTTCATTATTTTTTTTTTGTAAGACTATTTTCCGCCCAGCACCACCTTCTTGGACGAATTGATTCTGCAGAAAAGAAGCGTGCTTGCTCACCAAAATTCTTTGGTCTGAATGAAAATAGAAATAATATCCAAGAGTTTCCTTTGGATATCCAATGAAGTGACCTTGTTCAGATCTTGCCTCCAATTTTTCCATTTTCAACTTTTTCACGAAAGCTAGACAACCCCAAATCTTAATATGATTAAGACTAGGTTTCCTACTATGCCATATCTCATAGGGCGTAGTTGGAACAGATTTGGACAGCACTCTGTTCAGTATATATACAGCTGTCTCAAGGGCGTATCCCCAAAGGGATATTGGCAAATCGGTGTAACTCATCATAGATCGTACCATATCTAATAAAGTACGATTTCTTCGTTCAGATACACCATTATGTTCTGGAGTTTCAAGAGGTGTCCATTGTGATAAAATGTCATTCTCTTTAAGATAGTCTAGGAATTCAGTACTAAGGTATTCACCTCCTTGATCTGATCAAAGAGCCTTAAAATATTTTCTTGTTTGTTTCTCAACTTCAGCCTTGAATTCCTTGAATTTTTCAAAGGATTTAGATTTATGCTTCATGAGGTATAAATAACCATACCGTGACTGATCATCGGTGAAGGTAATGAAGTAATTATAACCATCTCTAGCAGTTTCATTAATTGGTCCACATACATCTGTATGTATTAATCTTAATATGTCAGCAGCTCGCACACTTTTTCCCACAAAAGGCGCTTTGGTTATTTTTCCTAGAAGACATGCCTCACAAGTCGAGTATGACTCAAAATTTGATGGATCAACGTACCCATCATTACTCAACTTGTTAATTCTGTTTTCTCCAATATGACCTAATCGGAGATGCCAAACATATTTTTTATTTGGACCGTCTCTAGGGCGTTTATTAGTTATGGCATTTATATCAATTCTATTTTGCTTATTGACATTGATAATCGCATTACCGGACATTGTAATGGTATAAAGATTATTGGTTAATAAGCTAGAACCAACACATGTTCTATTATGATAAATAGAACATACATCATCAGCAATAGAAAATTCATAATTCTCTTTACCCAGACGAGGTATAGAGATGATGTTCCTAACGGCATTCTTATAATGCAAACAGTTCTTTAAAACCAATACATGTCCAGAAGGCAAACATAAACGAAAAGTTCCTATAGCTAACGCAGCAACTCTTGCTCCATTGACAAATGTCAGGACAATTTCATTTCTCTTAGCATCCTACTTGTTTCCAGATTCTGCAAAAACATACAAATATGTGAAGTTGCAGCAGAATCTAGAACCCATGAGTTGGATTCAGCACTAACCATAAGATTAGTTTCAATAAGCATAGACACCATACCTTCATAAGGTTGGTCCTTGGGCTTGACCTTCAAGTTCGCGAGGTATTTTCTACAGTTCCTCCTCCAGTGCCCTTTGACACCATAGTAATGACATTTCCCTTTATCAATCTTGGGTGGTTGCACAACAGGTTTGACAGGCCTCTTTCCTTTCTTTTTCTTTAAAACGGTCTTACCCCTTCAAGAAGAAGCCTTAGTCATAGCCACTACATTTGGTCTCGTGTTGTGCATTTCCTTCTCATAAACTACCAGCATGCTATGTAACTCAACGAGAGTTTTCTCCATCTTATGCATGTGAAAGTTTTGGACAAAACCAGAGAAGGAATCGGGTAAAGATTGGAGGATCAAATCCACAGCTAACTCGTTATCCATAACGAGATTTAGCCTAGCCAATTCTTCAATGTGCCAGATCATTTTCAAAGCATGATCATTAACTGATGATCCTTCAGCCATTCTCATACGGTACAATGCCTTAGATATCTCATATCTAGATGTTCGACCATTTTCATCAAAGTATTCCTTTAAATGCAAAATGATCGACCTAGCATCTTCCATAGATTCATACTTCTTTTGTAATTCATTATTCATCGAAGCAAGCATATATGACCTAACTTTTAAGTCATCGTCACACCACTTATCATAAGTGACACGTTCCTCTTGGGTCCCACCCTCAGGAAAGGAGGTTGGCATCATTTCATCAAGCACGAATTGAGAACAATTCTCAAATTCCCCACCTAGTTAGTGAAATTGGGTCCAGTCAAACAATTCTTGTCCAGTATAGAAGCGAGTGGGTTTGTGGTCACCATTTGCAAAGTAATAATATATCTGTTGCAGAAAATAAATTGTGAGCCGTTGTATCTTTCAAAATAACTATTTCATTTTGGCATTTAAATGAAATAGATCATCCCACTAAATTTATATTCGAATCCCATACTCCTTAAGATGGGAAGCGGTAATCTTTGTCGGGTAAAGATTACTAGCGGGGATTGGAGTCCCACTAGCCCAAAGCCCACCTCACCTAGCAGTTATTGGTGTTCTATGAACTTAATGAGTGAACCAACTTGTTCAACGCATCATATGCGAGTCCCAATCATAACTTCGGCCTCTAGACCATGAAAGCCTCACCTAACAGTTATTGGCATCATGATCATAGTTAAGTCTCACCCATCGTCTCATACAAGTATTGAAGGCACAAACGATTCCCTCACCTAACAGTTATTAGAAATCATTTGGCTCCAACCCAACAGCATCACGTGCATAATGGAGTGGTCCAATATTATGAATGGTAATTAACCCCTATGTATCCATAACCGATCAGTTAACCACTATAATATTAGATCAAACCACGACAATGGAAGGCCACAAGTTCGAAACCCGTTTCAACTTAATATTATTAATAAGGAGATTTGGGTCGTTATTTGGTCTCACTTTGCACATTAACTGGTTTAACATGCACGATAACATAAACACAATAAATAAATAGATATCACATAAACATCTATCCTACGTAGTGATCATGGAATTATGGTTCAATGGGTCTTGAGCCAAAGAGACCCATTTAGCCATTTTAACATTTTAATAATATGGACATGCTCTTATAGAGTTCGTAATCAAGGTTTGCAAGCCTATACTGAGGGCACATTACTTTTACCCTGTTGAGAGGATACCTAATCAAGGTTTGCGAGCCTGTACTGACCTTCAACCACGATGGAACGTTACTTTTACCTTGTTGGGAGGATATGTAATCAAGGTTTGCGAGCCTATACTGACCTTCAACCACGAGGGCACGTTACTTTTACCCTGTCGGGAGGATAATAGCATCGAAGATCTAAGAAGATCCTCAAACGTAGATTGGGGGGAGGGCGATGCTCACTTTGCACGTGGGTTCCGCGCACTTGCCCAAAGGGTAGGTACATGCGAAAAGCACAAATTAGATTGCATAATCAGATTTGGTTGTCAAATCAACTAAGATAATTCATCTTCTGTATTGAATGATCTCCGGACGAATCCTTCGCGACACAGGCAAGATACACCCCCACCGATAAAAGGCCAGACAAAGTCTAATGGCCATTTCTTTATTTTGCATATGTTTGTTGAAGTTCAGCTATGCATAATCAGATTTGGTTTCCAATTCAACTGAGACAATTCCTCTTCTGTATTGAATGATCTCTGATTGAATCCTCTGTGACACAGGCAAGATACACCCCCACCAATAAGGGCTTGCATGGTAACGTTTCTACTTCTCCCGATTTCTGTTCTTTTGTTCCCCAAAACAAAAAAAAAAATAGAAATCTGTTTGGTAACGCCAACTTATTTTTCTATTCCCCGAAATAGAAAAGTGATTGGGGAATAGCTTTGGAGCATAGCAAGAAATTTAAAAAAAAAAAAAAATGTAACTTCTTGTTTCCGAGAACAATTTCTAGAAATAAGTTCTTTTTTTCTTTTGTTCTTCTTCCTTGTTGCGGCCACCGCCGGCCGCTTGCCAACTGTCGGCCACCTCCGGCCGCCCGTGGCCACTGTCGGCAGCCGCGGTGATGGTTGCTATTGCCCATAGCCCATCGGCCACCGCCCATAGCCCACCGGCTAACAACCGCCATCGTTCGCCGGCAGCTTGCCGCCGCCAACCGCCGCACGACCGTTGCCTCTTGCCGCACGACCGCTAACGGTTGCCGCCGACCGCCGCCGCACGACCGCCACCCACAGCCCACCAGCCCCGCCCCTCCCGTGGCTGGTGGGCAATGGGCGGCGATCTGCGATGGCGGTCGGCGACGGCGACGGTTGACGGTGCGGCGGTCGTGCGGCGACGGGCGGCGGTCGGCAGTCCGTGAGTAAGAAAAAAAAAACAAATAAATACAAAAATTTATAAATTTTTACCAAACGCATTTCTATTCTTTTTCTATTCTAAGAATAGAAATTTTGTATAGTTACCAAACACCTTATTTTACTCAGAAACTGTTCCCGAAGTAGAAATAGAAAAAAAACTATTTCTTTAGAAACGTTGCCATGTGCACCCTAAAAGGCCAGACAAAGACTAATGGCCGTTTCTTTATTTTGCATATGTTTGTCAAAGTTCGGCTATTCATCCCAATTATTCTGCTCCGAAACGAAAACGTTTCTGACAACACCCAACATGGTCTTTATTACTTTATTACAACGTAGTGCCCAGAATGAAAGATAAGTCGGTCGCTTTCATAGTAGCGGCTAGCCTGACTTGTTTGTTTGCTAAAAATGTGGTTACAGTCATTAAGGAAAAATTATTATAAAAGCCATAAATTTATTAAATTTATACTAAATCATTGCACTTATACTAATCCAATCCTAAACCCTTCAATGGTATAAATTGAATTTTAAATTTTTTTACGACTCATCCAATTAATTTTAGTCGGAAATTGTTGACGTGAATATGGACTTTATATATATGTTAAATTTCTTTATTGTTATTTTTTTACCTTTCTTTTTTTTTTTTTCTTTTTCCTTCCAAGCCCGACAAAGGTCGCTGGCCAACCCTCATCGGTCACGAGCAAGGGCTCGCCGAGCTGCGAGTGAGGGTTGTAGCCCTTGCTTAGTGGCCATCTAGGCGACGGGCTGGGACCCAATGCTGGGATTAGTGAGGACTTCACGGCTCTCGCCCAATGGTTGGCGATGGTTGCCAAACTCACCTGTGACGGGTGAGGATTAGTAGACGATCGTCGCCGAACTTAGTAGAAAAAAAAAAAAGGAAAGGAAAAAGAGAAAGATTTAATAAAAAAATTGTTGATGTCAGCGCCGACCATCTTACGTGATACTATCGATGTCCATGTTAGCAATTTCAACCTAAAATTAATCGGATAAACTCAATTAACAAAACACAAAAGATTTATGATTCAATTGAGACAATTGAAGGGTTTATAACTTAATTGGCAAATAGGTTTATGAGTTTTTTTAGGTAATTTTCCCCTATTAAGTTTTTTAATGACGAAGAAATGGAAAATATATATATAAAAAAAAGTTCTCAAATTATGCCCACCGTGATACAAATATCCCAAGCTTTTGTTTTTGTGTCACTAAAAACCCTTAAAAAAAATACTCTTAACTTTTTTTTTTTATATGTCACGAAAAGCTCAATCTTATACATGCGTGACATATATATTCTTCATTTCAGTTCCATTCAAAATATATTTGTCACACTGATATATATTCGGGATTTTTTATGACATAAAAGTAAGTTTGCGATATTTATGTTATAATGGACATAATTTAGGGTTTTATCTTGTATTTATCCTTAAAAAATGGTTTTAAGAGAATTTTTTTCCTTTTATTTTCTTTGCTAACAAGGCTTTATAAAGCCAATTCGGTTGCTCTACTACTCCACCAACGACCCTTTGTCCAGAGTAATTATGGGCAGAAATCTTTTGTTTTCCTTCCTTTTTTCCCCCCTTTATTGTATAAGAACTAGCATGGTCGATTTGCTTCTCCTTTCCATCGAGACTTTCATTTCTTGTAAGCGAATCCACTTAAAGCAGCAGCAATTCAAGTAACTTCTCTCGAACGAGAAACTCACACCCTCAAACTTCTTACTACTAAGAGCCTAACTACGAACAGTGCTATGGATGTCCAAGGGCGGCCCAATCTGCCACTGGAGGATCCACCCATCGATGAGTCGGAGCTCTCTCCGGTGGAGGAGGTCCGGTTGACAGTGCCCAACACCGACGACCCGAACCTGCCGGTATGGACGTTCCGGTTGTGGACGCTCGGCCTCATCTCCTATGCCCTCCTCTCCTTTCTCAACCGTTCTTCTCCTCGAAGGGAGCCCCTCATCATAACCCAGATTACCGTCCAGGTGGCAACCCTCCCGCTCCGGTGGCTCATGGCCTCCGTCCTGCCGACTGCCAAGTTCCACCTCCCGGGGCTTGACGGCAGGGAGTTCTCACTCAACCCGGGGCCATTCAATGTGAAGGAACACGAGCTGATCTCGATCTTTGCAAATGCTAGCAGTGCCTTCGGTGATGGCCCGGCCAACGCAGTTGGGATCGTCAACATCATCAAGGCATTCTACGGGTAGGACATCTCCTTAGGCGTCTCCTGGATTCTTATCATAACTACTCAGGTTCTGGTTCCTTAATTCTCTCTTCGTTATTAATAACGTGAAAATCAATTATAATATACATAAATACTTTTTATGATATAAAATCGTCCGTCTCGTCAAAATTTTGAAATTTAATTGTGAATCTCGCTTATTGATAGTTATTAGGGAAAAAGCCACCAAAAACCCCAAACTTTGCCTTGAATGACAGATTTACCCCAAACTTTGTTTTGTGACGTGAAAAACCCCGAACTTTGCAAACTGTGACACATTTACCCCATTAAGGATATTTTCGTCTTATTCTTTATTTTTTTTCTTTTTCTTTTTTTTTTTTTTTTTTCTTCTTCTCTCTTCCCTCCGCCGGCCATGGCGGAGGGAAGCCGGCGTCCGGCGAGGGCTGCCCTCGCCGGCATCGGGCGAGGGTTGCCCTCGCTTGAGCTGGCTAGGGCCGCCCTCGCCGACATCGGGCGAGGGCGGCCCTCGGCTGGGTCGAGCGAGGGCCTCCCTCGCCCGACGCCGGCGAGGGCTGGCGAGGGTGCCCTCGCCGGCGTCGGCGAGGGTACCATCGCCGGATCGCGAGGAGGCCCTCGTCCGATGCCAACGAGGGCGGCCCTCGTTGGCGTTGGACGAGGGCCTAGCGAGGGGTGCCATCGCCGACGTCGAGCGAGGGCTGCCGCTCGCGTCGGCGAGGGCGGCCCTCGTCGGCGTCGGCGAGGGCCGCCCTCGCCGGACGCCGGCGAGGCTTCCCTCCGTCGGCCATGGCGGAGGGAAGAAAGAAGAAGAAGAAGAAGAAAAAGAAAAAAAAAAAGAAAAAAGTTTTTAAAAGTAAAAGACCAAAATGCCCCTATGATTTAGGGTAAATGTGTCGCACAAATGAAAGTTCAAGGTTTTTTGTGTCACAAATAAAAGTTTGGGGTAAATGTGTCACGATTAGCAAACTTCGAGGTTTTTTACGTCACAAAACAAAGTTTGGGGTAAATGCGTCACTCGAGGCAAAGTTGGGGGTTTTTGGTGGCTTTTTCCTAGTTATTATTATCTTAGTAAGTTAGATATACAATAGGTTTGTTAGATATCCAGTAGATGATTTGAAAGACTCATTGTTTTTGTCAAATTATAAATCAAGCCTATTGTGTTTATAATGACTTCTACATTTTTTTGAATCTTTCGACTACCACAATTTGATTTTTATGGATATCAAAGGCCGGAAAGATTCCAAAGCATACAAACACCATAACGTATAGATCCATTAGTAATTTTAAAAAAAATGAAACATTTTTTTTTTCGATTTTTCGAATGGAAGTAAAAAGCAGGACAAGGTATTTTCTTTGTGTTACTATAATTTTCATGTGTACGTAGACATATTTACTAGACTGACGCGCTATCTAATTTCCTATTTTGGAAGGTTTCGGGGTACAATTGGGCTGGACTTTTGAGGAAGTACGTGGTGGAGCCGGCACATATATGGTGGCCCGATACCCTAGTTCAAATCTCCCTCTTCAGGTAAAGAGCGTCAACAATGAGCGTTACATCGTATGCTTCGGAGGATTTTATCTTTCATTCTTTTTTCTTTTTTTTTTGTCAAATTATCTTTCATTCTTGCTTTATCGAAATTTGCAGAATGTTACACAAGAAGGAAACAGAGCAAGATAGGGCAGATACAGAGTCTCAAGGGCCAAGTTCTTTGTCATCGCAATGGTGTGTAGCTTCTTGTGGTACTTGGTTCCGGGGTTCCTGTTCCAATCCCTGGCGAGCATCTCATGGGTTTGTTGGGCCTTCCCTAACTCCGTCACGGCCCAACAGATCGGGTTGGGCCTTAACGAGCTCGGCGTCAGAGCCCTCACTTTGGATTGATCAACGGCAGTTTCCTTCTTGTCCAATCCATTGATTTGCCCCTTCTTTGCCATAGTGAACATCTTTGTTGGCTTTGCATTGATCATGTATGTTGTCATACTGATCTCCTATTGGGGGCTGAACGCGTACAACACCAAGACATTCCAGATATTCTCTTCAGATTTATTCACTGCGCAAGGCCAAGAGTATAATATTATGCTGATCGTTAATGAGAAATTTGAGTTAGACAAGGCGAAGTATGTGCGGCTAGGGAAGATTCGTATAAGCATGTTCTTTGCGCTCACGTTTGGCTTCGAATTCGCCACTATTGCTTCGACCCTCACTCATGTGGCCCTGTTCTATGGGAGGTAAAAATCCTCTTCCTCTTTTGTAGATAATGTGTTGTACTCAGCTTGACATAGATGTTTTCCCTTTTCATATGTGATATGAATTGCTTGTATCGCAAATCTTATTTATAACATGATATATGACTAATAAAAATTTTTCATTTAGAGAGATATATGATCGATATCGAGCATCTTCGGAAGGAAAAGAGGATATTCACACAAAACTGATGAGAAACTACAAAGACATTCCACAATGGTGGTTCTACATACTACTCACAGTGACAATTATCGTCTCTCTGATATTCTGTACCGTCCTTAAAAAGGATGTCCAAATGCCATGGTGAGGTCTGTTCTTTGCAGCAGCTCTCGCCATCATTTTCACTCTTCCAATCAGCATTATAACAGCCACCAGGAATTAGGTGAAAAGCCTCATTCTAGTTCTCCATGATTTAATCGATTTAGCAGATTGGGTTGCTCTCTGTTCAAAGAGTCCCTAATGCTGATTCCATTGCTTTTGCAGACTCCGGGGATCAATACCATCACGGAGTACATAATGGGAGTGATATTGCCCGGACATCCGATCGCCAATGTCTGCTTCAAGACCTATGGTTACACGAGCATGACTCAGGCAATATCCTTCCTCAGTGACTTCAAGTTGGGCCACTACATGAAAATCCCTCCAAGGTCAATGTTTTTGGTTCAGGTATGTCGTCCATCCCTTGTACCAACTGAGCATGAGTAGTCAGCTTCCATGGAGACAGCCTTTCCAGTAAATTAGTTGACTACAATCTTTCCAGTAAATTAGTTGAGTGATTCAAATAATCACGTATTTTTCTTTTCGCATGTTTTAGTTCATTGGAACGATTGTTGCTGGCACGGTCAACCTTGGCGTAGCGTGGTGGCTCTTGGACTCCATCACCAATATTTGCCACAAGAACGTCCTCCCACCCAACAGCCCTTGGACATGCCCCAACGACCGTGTCTTCTTCGACGCATCTGTGATGTGGGGCTTAGTAGGCCCGAAGAGGATCTTTGGCTCCGAAGGAGTCTATAAGGCCCTTAATTGGTTCTTCCTTGGCGGCTAGCTGTGTCCGGTTGCGGTGTGGTTACTGCACAAGTCGTTCCGCAAGCAGTCGTGGATTCCCCTCATCAATCTCCCTGTCCTTCTACCGCTGCTATGCCTCCCGCAAGGCTCTGAACCACAACTAGTGGATTGTCGTGGGGACAATCTTCAACTTCTTCATTTTCAGGTACCGGAAGAGGTGGTGGCAGAGGTACAATTACATCCTCTCGGCTGCCCTAGATGCTGGTGTTGCGTCCATGGCTGTTGTCATTTACTTTGCCTTTGGGGTGAAGGATCGGAACCTGCACTGGTGGGGCTCCAACCCAGATGTTGATCCCGAGGACTGCAGGCTCGCAACCTGCCCGACAGCGCAGGGTATATCCGTAGATGGTCGCCCTGTCTTTTGATTGAATAGAACTATGAATGGCCTTTCGAACAGCTGCAACATCCATCTCAATGCACGAATTGTTTCTCCCTTGCTAGCTGAACAGGATGCCAACCAGCAAGACCGCCCTTCTTTTTACTCAACGTGGACTCCTTCACTGTTTTCTGCACTTACTCTTATCACCGGCACAGGATTAGGGTCTTTTCTTTGTGGATATAGCTGCGCTTCTAGCTTTCCATGTGAACTAGGCAGTATATAAGCATTCATTCTCTCAACAAAGCTTGTTTTTCTGATTTTGACTACTGCGAATCTTCACTGGTTGGCCTGAAGCCTGGCTGCGTACATAAATTTGCTTTGAAGTCCTTCATTTTTTTTTTGTTGGCTATGAGAGAAAACAAGGAATCGTTGGCAAATAATAAATGCGAAAGCGATGATAATTTCTCTTATGCTTTATGCCTTTAAGGACCCCGATTCTACTGCATTACTCAACGTATGAGACGAACCACCAGTACTGAAAATGAAAATGTTAAAAAGATCTTATTTGCCTAATTACTCTAGTAGGACTGTAGGATTAAGCTGTGTGCTCTCTTTTCATAAATCGAGAGCTCCTAAGAAACTGAGCTAACCCGAAGCATGATCCATCCGGTCCATTTTTTATTGACGCCCATTGTTGACAAGACCCGTTCCAAAAGGTAAAAATAAAGGAAATATGGATGGTCTTATCTTGCCATTATTGCTGAACAGAGCTGTGAATTTCCAAACTCATTTAACAGTACTTATGAGACCATTTCACCGGAAAGACGGATATGACGACGGCATGATTCCAGGTGAAAATATAACAATATGTTGATACTTGCTCTATGTTATAGTTCACATTTGGTAACTTTGTGGCAACTAGCTTGTGATCACGGATCGGTATCATCACTAAATGAACCTGCTCATTCTTCATGTCATCTGCAACTGCAAATCCAGTAGCATTTTGAGGTAGAAAGACTTTCATATTCATTTACAATCTTAATCTTAATTCAGTTGCTTGTAAGATGAATATAATTGACAGAACATACCGTGTACATTGCAATTCCGAGCTGTTCCCCACAATCTCCTCCAGTATGCGTTTGATGATTTTCGCCAAATGGCATGGCAGCAAACCGCAGTTTTTTTTCTTTCTGATAAACTCATGAAGCCTAACAGATGAAATCATTATTCTTCATAACCGAGATCATCTTTTCTCAAAGGACTGCGCTCTTAATTCATGTATCATAATTTACGCAGACAACAAATTCGACGATTTCATCTGTTTCGGAATGTATGGCGACAAAATGTGCCGTGTTGAAGAAAAACCAATCATTGCAAGACCTATACAACACACCTGTACCATAGAGCAGTAGTACTGTTCTACTTTAGTTCACCAAGAATCTGCCATCATCTCCTGTTCTGATTCTATCATACTATGAGCAGATAGAGAGGTTCGAGTTTGGCTTCCACGGATCAGCCTCCAGATTATCGGGCACGTGCAGAATCGAAAAAAAATAGAAAAGACTTCTAATCTTCTAGTAATATACAAAATAAAAATTATATGATCCAGGAAACGGATGAATATATCCCATGTTTTTGTTTAAGTAAAGCCAAAAAAATTGACGATATTATTTTAAAATATAAAAAGTCGTCATCACAAATTTATCATAATGTGAATTTGAAAAACTTGCATATAACAATAGAATCACTGCATTGGAAGATTTTATAAAAGAATCTTATCTAATTATTTCATTTTGTTGCCACTCGGCACAATCTAATGAGAAAATGAAAGAGTAGTATATATTTACTCGTGCGGCTGTGATGTAGCATGGTGTGAACAAAGATTGGGCGTCGAGCTTAGGTTCTACTCGAGGACAGTATCAAGAGTAAGTCCAATTCCCATGGCTTTATATCTTGTGAACATTATTGGGCTACAAATGCAGGGCCCAAAAATTAGTGGCCCATATTTAGAGAGCTAGCCTCTGGCACTCACTCACACTAAGGGTACAAAGTAACAAGCCTTAGCCATGAGTGCGTGAACAAGTGATTTCAGGAATGGGGAATTTTCGGTTAAAGTGTGTTAGGTGATAATAGAATGGCATATAAAGGATAATGGTTATGGAAGGTTCACCACTGAAACATAAATGCACAAGTCACCATCCAAGAATAAAGAATCTGGATGGATGGCAACTTACCACCAAAGCATAAAAAATTGCTCCATTGATTAAGGATAAAGAACTATTTGATTCACCACTAATGACATTGGAGAACGAATCAGATAAATATTCACTCACGTAGAGAAATCATTCTATAATCACCAAATCTGCATTACAATGGAGAGCTCTCCTCCATTTATAAAGGTGTTACGACATAGAAAATAGACGAATACTATAGAGACATGGAAACCATGAAGCATTCAAAGACCTAATAACTAGAAAATGTATTTAAAACACATAAGAACTATGAAATGTAATAAAGATATAGAGACTCGAAATCCTGACTCTTTAACCTTACAGTTTATCTTCCAAAATTCATCCATCAATCTTGACCAGAAAATTATTATCTCTGAGCTGTAGAAAATTATTCACATAAATAACTAATCAATCAAGAAGAAACGGATCCATATATGACTGTAAAACACCGATATCAATAAACACAACGGAATTAAAGCGTACCTGTTTGAGCTATTGCTTCACTTGAAGAAAAATAGATCAATCGATAATCGCATTCTATCGGAATGCCAGATCTTCCTCTCTATGACCTATTTCAGTATAGCAGCTTTCAATGGGATTAAAGCAACTAATAGGTATAACCTACCCTTTTATAGGCTAGAGAGGGGACCTAGCAAACCCTAATCAACAGTGTGTCAATTGGGCCATTGCCATTACGGGCTTCAGTTAAACACAATTGCCTACACTTTGCTGCTCAACTAGGCCCGTTATTAATAGATGCCAATACCCAATTCAATAAGATCACTGTAGGGTTTATCAAATATTGAAATATCCATTAACCCGATTATTTAAAATAGAAAATCAATTAATTAATGTAAGCTCATATTATAGGAAATTTCCAACATTCTCCCACTTGGGCTACATTAATTAACTTATTTTATTTTGAAAAAGATTTTATATTGAAAACGACACTATCGGGTTAATAACTGAAAATTTTGTTTTATGTGGCCACAACTTTAAAAAATAATATTCCAATAACGGCATCTCAAAACCAATCCAATCCTATATAACCTTATTATAGGACTATGGAGATCAATGTGTTAAGAAAATACCACAACACAAGACCTTCCATAATCACATATAATAAGCATTATATTTTCATGGATCATGGGCCTAGTAGTGTAGTAAGAAATAGTGTCAACATGTGATAAAAATATACACTATTTCTTATCGGTCCTCAATGCAATTTCTCAACGACATGAAACTACATTAACGCAATTTCTAAACAACATGAAATTGCACGACTATGTCACAATCCAATATGAGATCTCATAATCAGTGACATCCAGTCATCTTTAAACTAAAATTTGTTTAAAGATACTGTTTTATACTTTCATTTCTCAGTCAACAGGACAAATGATAACAATATAATCAACAATAATAATCATTGAAAATAAATGCTTTAATAAACATCATAAAAGCATTATCGATGCATATAATTATAATATCCAGAAATACAAATTATATAACTCCCACTAACAAAAGAAATCAAAAGAATCTAAAACACCCATATTCTTTACATGTTCTTTAAACAAAATAGTTCTGATATTTTCAATCACAATGTCTCCCTTTTTTACTAAGTCCTTAACAGTATAATATTTGATCTCCATGTGTTTGGACGCATTGCTAATCTTGTCATGCTTGGAATAAAACACAGCTGCAGTGTTGTCACAGTAGATCACCATAGGTCTAGCAATAGAGTCCACAACTCGCAATTCTGAGATCAAATTTCTAAGCCAAACTGCTTGAATTGATGCGCCGTAGCATGCTACAAACTCAACATGCATTGTAGAGTTCGTAATCAAAGTTTGATTTATGCTCTTCCAAGAAATAGCACCTCTAGCCATCATAAAAATATATCCAGAAGTTGATTTTCTATCATCTGAACAACTAGCAAAATCAGCATCTAAATATCCAATCACCTTTAGGTCCTCAACTATGCTATACATGAGCATGAAGTCCTTTGTTCGTTGTAGATATCTCATCACCTTCTTAGCTGCAACCCAATGTTCTTGACTTGGATTCGACAGATATCTTCCAAGACTATTCACAGCAAAAGTAATATCAGGTCTGGTACATACTTGTGCATACATAAAACTGCCAATTGCACTAGCATATGGAACATTTTTCATGACTTCTTTTTCAACATCATTCTTGGGGCATTGTTCTATACTCAATTTATCTCCTTTCACAACAAGAGCATCACCTAACTTGCAGGTCTACATATCGAATCTTTTCAAAACACGATCTATATAATTTTTTTGAGATAACCCTAGAACCTTCTTAGATCTGTCACGATGAATCTCAATGCCTAGAACAAAAGAAACTTCCCCAAGATCTTTCATATCAAACTTTGTAGATAGAAAGCTTTTTGTGCCATTCAATAGATCAACATCACTGCTAGCAAGTAAAATGTCATCTATATAAAGTACTAAGAAAATATATTTACTCCCACTTACTTTCATGTAGATGCATTGATCATTCTTGTTTTCTTCAAAGCCAAACGATCTCACAATTTTGTGAAATTTTAAGTACCACTGACGTGATGCTTGTTTGAGACCATAAATGGACCTTTGAAGTTTGCACACCATATGCTCTTTTCCGGCTTCTTTAAACCCTTTAGGTTGCTGCATATATACTTCTTCATCCAGATCTTCATTTAGAAAAGCTATCTTGACATCCATTTGGTGAAACTCTAAGTCAAAATGAGCCACCAATGCCATGATTATCCGAAAAGCGTCTTTAGTAGATACTGGAGAAAAGACTTCAGTATAATCAATTCCTTCTCTCTGTGTGTATCCTTTTGCAACTAACCTTGCCTTGAATCTCTCTATGTTGCCTTTATTGTCTTTCTTGATTTTGAATACCCATTTGTAGCCAATCGGTTTATGCCCATCTGGTAAATCAACAAGTTTCCATACTTAATTAGTTGACATGGAAATTATCTCGTCCTTCATCGCTCCTAACCATTCATCTACCTGATCACTATTAAGAGCTTCTTTGAAGGTCGTCAGATCAACTATACTTCCAATATCAAAATCAGCTTCTCCAAGATAGACATGATAATCATTTAGAGACGTAGGTCTTCTTTGTCACTGTGATCTTCGCACAGGCATTTGTGGAGCCGCATCATTCATCTGGGGAATTTCATTTGTAATGGGAGGATCTACCGTCATATTTTCAGTATTTGCTTCTTGCTGAATTTCCACTCTGCTAGGATCTCGCATAGAATCATCATGCAAGATGGGCAATGGAATAAAGACCGTTTTGTTTGGTTCTTCCCTTTCAAAAGATTGAGAAGAACTCTTTTCAGCAACATCTAATTCCAGGAATTTGGCAGTTTGAGATTCAACGATTCTAGTGCCGCGAGTAGGACAATAGAACCTATACCCTTTAGAATGATTAGGGTATCCAATAAAGTAACTTCTAGTAGTCCTGGATTCGGTCTTCTTCTGAGAAGGATCATAAATTTTCACATCTGCAAGACAACCCCAAACTCAAAAATGATTCAAGCTTGGTTTCCTCCTTGTCCACAATTCAAAAGGTGTTTTCGGCACCGATTTACTAGGTACATGATTCAATATATAAGTTGCTGTCTTAATTGCATCACCCCATAAGTATTCGAGCAAGTTAGAACGCCCATCATACTTCGTTTCATCTCCATGAGTGTGCGATTGCGCCATTCAGCAACACCATTTTGTTCAGGACTCCCGGGCATTGTATATTGAGCGACAATACCACAGTCCTGCAAATATTTTGCAAACGGCCCCTTTTGCTGTCCAGCCTCAGTATATCGCCCATAATACTCACCACCACGATCAAACCTGACAATCTTGATAATTTTTCCCAGTTGTTTCTCAACTTCAGTACGAAACACTTTGAACATTTCAAGAGCATTAGTCTTCTCCTTAATTAGATAAACATAACAATATCGGGAGAAATCATCAATGAACATGATGAAGTACTTATTTCCACACAAAGTGGTTGAGTATGGCCCACTAATATCAGTATGAATAATCTCCAATAGTTTTTGACTGCGAGTAACGCCTTTCTTCTTGGTTTTAGTTAATTTTCCCCTCACATAATCAATACAAGTCTCAGTATCATCTGAGTCGAGAGGAGGAAGAATATCAACCTTGATAAGTCGCTTTACCCTTTCTTTGGAGATATGCCCCAATCGCTTATGCCATAGCAATGAAGATCTTTCTTTGATTAAAGATCTCTTAGCAACATTATTCTCGACATTGAAAAAGCAATATGGTCTATCAGGAGATAAGGACAATCGATATAATCCATAAGACAAGACACAATTCCCAATAATTCTGGAATCATAACTCAAATCCACTCTTTTATTCGCAAAATGAAGACAATATCCAGCTTTGTCAAGCGAAGAAAGAGATACTAAGTTTCTCCTAAAACTAGGAACATAAAAGACATTGTTCAAGATAAGCTGAAAACTAGAATCTAAATTCAAAACAATTGTCCCTATGCACTCCACATCAACTCCAGTATTGTTTCCAACTTTAAGCTTTGACTCCCTTAGACTTGGATTCCTTAGATTTGTGAGACCCTTGGTGACTTTCTTTTCTTGTTTTTAGCCAAGCTTGGAACTTGTAGCAATTGGCTCTCTTGTGACCCTGTTCCTTGCAGTGAAAACACTTGAAATCCTTATCTCCATTTCTCCCATAATTCCCATTTTTCTTGAAGTCTTGCCCTTTCTTTGGACCATGAGCATTTGACCCTTTAGGCTTCCACTTGCCTCTAGATGAACTCAACTTGGCATTGGTAGTTAAGTGGGCGGACTCATACTTTTCCTTCTTTAACTTCTCTTCCTCGCCACACACACTTAGTAATCAAGGCATTAACGCTCCATGTCTCATTCTCGAGCACTATAGGCGCCTTAATCGGCTAAATTCAGCTGGCAGAACATTTAAGGCGTAATGCACAATATAATTTTCAGAAAGGACAATTTCATGGGCCTTAAGTTTGGAGTGAATGTGGACCATTTTCAATATAAATTCTCTAACACCCATAGCAGCATCATACCTCATGTTCGTTAACTCACTCAGCAAGTTCCCAGCTTCAGCCTTATCTGAGACTCTATATCTTTCTCCCATTGCTTCAAGGAACTGTCCGGCATTCGTATCTTCCGGTAAACCACTAATGAGATGCTCAGCAATGGACCTCTTCATAGCAATGAGGCTCAGTTGGTTAGATTTTTCCCATCTAGCATAATGGGCCTTTTGATCTGCGGTACTTTGATCATTGGGCCCGGCGATTCATCCTCACATAGAGCCAAGTCCATATCAACGATGCCCAGAGCAAACTCTATATCTTGCTCCCATCTCTTAAAGTTTGATCCGCTTAACATTATAACCGTGGCATTATTGTTATTTACAGCAAAGGTAACTATTTGTCACACATAATGCAATAAGATCAATTATGGGCAATAAGTAATTCATCAAAAATAATTAATACATCATACACTCCCCTTTGGGCAGAGTGTATAATGCACCATTATTTTTCCCAGCATGAAATTTATAAAGCAACGACAAGGAGAATTACATATAATTGTCAAGGATCCATCCCCTTTGAGCAGACAAATCCTTTAAATTATACATCTTTATAATATCAATATAGAGGGGAATTACATATAATTTTCACAACATTTATCCCCTTTGGGCGGATAAATATTTTTCAATTATACATCCCCATATTTTAAATATGGGAATTAAACTTCATGCTATTTTCCAAATTAATATACATAATTGTTATAATATATCTCGAGTTTGAGTCCAATGTGAAATTCCGAATATTTCGAATTGGATATGTTGCGGATGTTCAAAATTGAGTAAAGAAGATCCGAAGATCAACTTCCCAAAGTTTGAATCTGCGTTGAAGAATTTGGCCGAAATAGGAAAGTTCAACTTTGACTTGGATTTGGATTTTGTTTAAAACATACGAGATATGTTTTGGATAAAATTGTTTTAGACAGAAACGAGAATCCTATGAGAAGTTGGCAAAAGAATAAGGGTTTCACTTATATATAGACTTGTGGTCGTGGGTGATAAACGTGGATCACAAATTGTCTTGAAGCGCCGCTTGAGTGCTTGGTGTTCCGCCGTTGATCATGAAGGATTGGTCTTGAAGCGCCGTCTAGTCGTCGAGTGCTTGGGAGGGATTTTCTTTGTCGTTCTTGTCCGTGAATTACATCCAAGAAAGATTAGTGTTTGTAGCCGATTAAATCTTGTGTTAAGATTTGCGTGTAATTCCTTCGTGAGATTGAGAGATTATTTCTTGAGGAATTTCGAGGCTAAACACTTTGTGTGCGTTGTTGGGTGTAATTGGGGCTTGGGAAACACCGAGAGAGTGTTTGAGTAACTTGAGTGTGTAATCTCCTTGTATCGCTTGATTTATAGTGAAATTCGCTGCTACTCTCCCCGTGGACGTAGGTCTTTACGACTGAACCACGTAAATCTGATGTCCGATTTATTTTTCTTTTTCTGTCCATATTATTGTTCGATCGCTCGCCCCATCGCAACAAGTGGTATCAGAGCCAGGCTTGGCTAAGTTGAAGCGAATCGATGGCGACAGAAGAAGTAAAAGTGAGAATCGACAGATTTGATGGGAAGGATTTTAGTTTTTGGAAGATGCGGATTGAAGATTATCTTTATCGATGAAACTACACTTGCCCTTATCCGGGAGAAACCAGAGACGATGAAGCAAGCGATTGGGATTTGCTTGGATAGACGAGCTATGGGTGTTATTCGGCGACGTTGGCTCGTAACGTCGCGTTTAACATCTTGAAGGAGAAGACCACCGCCGATCGATGCAAGCCCCGTCGGATATGTATGAGAAGCCCTCTCGCGATCAACAAGGTCTGTTTAATGCGACGTCCGTTTAATTTGAAGATGAGCGAAGGTGCGTCGCCTTGCGAGATCATATCAATGAACTCAATGTGATTGTTAGTCAATTGAGTTTAGTTGAGATTGACTTTGAAGATGAGGTACGTGCTTTGATTCTGTTATCCTCATTGCCCGATAGTTGGAATACTACATTCTACACTGTTAGTAATTCCTCCGGGTCAACAAGTTTGACGTTTGATGGGGTTCGAGATTTGATTCGAGCGAGGACATTCGTAGAAGAGAATCGCGAATCCGTATCTACCGCTCTAGTAGGTGAAAATAGAGGAAGATCTCGTAACACGTGTGGGTAATGGTAGTACTAATATGAACAGACGTAGTAAATCTAGGACTGCTAATGTTGTCTCGTTGGAGCTGTGGCAAGAGGGGGCATCTTAGAAGGGATTGCCTTAAGCTGAAGAATGAGAAGGGTAAGGGAATTATAGTTGATTCTGAAGATAATGTTACAGCTGTAGCAGATAATGCTGATTATGTCTTGTCTATCTCTGATTATTCATCGTTTGATGGATGGATTATGGATTCTGGTTGTTCTTTTCATGTCACACCAAATAGAAACTGGTTTATCACTTATCGGTGCACGGGTAGTGGTAAAGTCCGGTTAGGGAACAACGGCGAGTGCGATGTTGTGGGTGTTGGTGATGTTAAAATCGAAATGCATGATGGTATCGTGAGGACATTGACTGGAGTGAGGCATGTTCTAGAATTGAAGAAGAACTTAATTTCCTTGGGTGCCCTAGATTCAGGGTTGTTTGCGGGCATTCTTCAAAAGGTGGAGTTTTGAAGGTTGTTCGAGGTGCCTTGGTGATAATGAAAGGAATCAAGCACGGAGGCCTGTATAAACTTCAAGGTAAGACAATGACAGATTTCGCCCCGGAGACGTCGGATGCATCTGTTCGAGAGTCTATTGACTACTCAAGGAAGACCTGGATGTTTGTGCCGATGCACAAGTTTGATGCTTTGGTGTCGGGATCATGCGCCAAGAGCTTTGATCGAGACGGAGACTGGTAAGTCGATCAAGCATGTGCAGACTGACAATAGCATGAAGTTTTGCTCGGAGCTAGTAAATAAATTCTGCATGAAAGAGGGCATAGTGAAACATCGCACTAGTGCCAGTAAATCACAACAATTTGCAGAATTGATGAGCGAACATTACTAGAGAAGGCCCGAAAAATTATTTCTAGTCTTTGGTGTTGCTAGGAGAATCCTAGCGATGTGCTAAGTATGGTAAGCTACCTGGTGAATAGATCCCCATTAACTCGCTATTGAATGGTGGACTCCTAAAGAAGTGTGGTCGTGTAACATTGCTGATTATTCTATTCTTAGAATGTTTGGTTGCCCGTGTTATTTTCGAGTGAGTGATGGTAAGCTCGATGGGAGGGCAATGTGCATATTCCATGGCTATGCACAAGGTGAGCGGGGTGATCGGTTGTGGTGCCTATATATAAATTCACCTGTTAACAGCAGAGAAGTTACCCTTGATGAGTCTCAAGTACTTCTGGCTAGGAGTGATTATAGCAGTGTTAATACAGATCTGGACGGTGTTCAGCTTGAGATGGAGTTGCGACCAGAAACTCCCGAGGTAGCGAGTATGAGTACTAGCAAAGTAATCGACACGATGGTGCTCATAGCGAGGTGGAGCCTATAGAGCCAATGGTTGCTGTAACTGCTGAAATTAACAAGGTACGTGTTCGATCTCCTAATAGATATGGATGCAACAATGGTTTTGCTTTATCTGCGGTTGAGGAGATTACGTCAAAAAATCCTTGCAGAGCAGTTAAAGGTGCATGTGGAGTTGGTATTTTGATGAGGTCCTCGGTTATGGCGAAGTTCAAGCGAGGCTTGGACTTGGATAATATCTGTGGCGGTTGAGCCCATCGAGGGGCTATGGAAGAGTAGCAGTAGAGTTTGAATTTTTGCGAAGCGATTACAATTTGACTCAAACGTCGAGCCAAGGTGGAGATTGTTATAATATGTCTCGAGTTTGAGTCCAATGTGAAATTCCGAATATTTCAAATTGGATATGTTGCGGATGTTCAAAATTGAGTAAAGAAGATCCGAAGATCAACTTCCCAAAGTTTGAATCTGCGTTGAAGAATTTGGCCGAAATAGGAAAGTTCAACTTTGACTTGGATTTGGATTTTGTTTAAAACATACAGAGATATGTTTTGGATAAAATCGTTTTAGATAGGAAACAGAATCCTATGAGAAGTTGGCAAAAGAATAAGGGTTTCACTTATATATGACTTGTGGCCGTGGGTGATAAACGTGGATCACAAATTGTCTTGAAGCGCCGCTTGAGTGCTTGGTGTTCCGCCGTTGATCATGAAGGATTGGTCTTGAAGCGCCGTCTAGTCGTCGAGTGCTTGGGAGGGATTTTCTTTGTCGTTCTTGTCCGTGAATTACATCCAAGAAAGATTAGTGTTTGTAGCCGATTAAATCTTGTGTTAAGATTTGCGTGTAATTCCTTCGTGAGATTGAGAGATTATTTCTTGAGGAATTTCGAGGCTAAACACTGTGTGCGTTGTTGGGTGTAATTGGGGCTTGGGAAACACCGAGAGAGTGTTTGAGTAACTTGAGTGTGTAATCTCCTTTGTATCGCTTGATTTATAGTGAAATTCGCCGCTACTCTCCCCGTGGACGTAGGTCTTTACGATCGAACCACGTAAATCTGGTGTCCGATTTATTTTTCTTTTTCTGTCCATATTATTGTTCGATCGCTCACCCCATCGCAACAAGTAACCCCTTTGAGCGAGTAATTGTATATACTAATTTTTATCAATAGGGAACTCCAAAATTTATGCCCAAAATTCATCAAACAATATGAAACACTTTACAACATGTGCTTCCAAAAATCATATTGCATTTTTTCAAACAACAATTTTTGCCACATTTTTTTTTATTTTTTTAATTATTATTTTAATATTTTTTAATATTAATTTAATATTTCGGACTCCCGCAGGCCCAGGACCCGCGAGCAGCCCTAATCGAACCGTGGGCCAGACCCGCGAGTCCTAAACCCTTGCGCGGCCCACTCTTTTTAAATTGAAAAAAGGCCCATGAAATGGGCTGTTTAAATAGCCCACGAAATTAAAAAATATGGGCGAAAGCCCATATTTAGGCCCAGGCCCGGCTGGAAGTCTTCTTCAACCTCCAGCTGGGTCACGAATTTGCAGCAAAACCGGGTCGCACGACCCGGTTTCGACCCGAAGCTCCAAAGACACAAATTAACATGATTTTTGATGAAATTTCTTCATGGATTTTGCATATAACATCAATATGATTGACTATAATGAATTAAAGGAAGAAAAATCCAGTAAATCTACCCCATACAAGCTTCAAAGTTTCGAATCTTAACCTCCCATGGCCGAATTTCGAATTTCTTCAATTCAAGCCCTAAAAAACTTACTTT
This sequence comes from Eucalyptus tenuipes, assembly GCA_014182365.1. Taxonomy (NCBI): domain Eukaryota; kingdom Viridiplantae; phylum Streptophyta; class Magnoliopsida; order Myrtales; family Myrtaceae; genus Eucalyptus; species Eucalyptus tenuipes. The sequence goes on from CM024542.1 coordinate 3,220,855, forward strand.
GATACAACAAAAAGATGCTAAATCATATATATATAAATACCCATGCCCCGATTTACAACGAACATCAATCAATTGCAAGTAATTTGAAAATTCTAAAACTTTTTCATGTATAAACCCTAGAATTTCAAATTTAAAATTCTCTCACAATTCTCAATGAAATTATGCAAATTATATATGGTTGGAAAGATCTCAACATGTGGAACAAAAGCCCTGTGCTTTTAGGATCAATCAAGCAAAAAATTTACACGAAAAATTAATGCCCATATTCGGCTAAAAAAAAATTCGAATTTTTTCATAAAAAAAAAGTTTGGGTTCTACAATCATATATGACTAGCTCTGATATCACATGTAGAAAATTATTCACATAAATAACTAATCAATCAAGAAGAAACGAATCCATATATGACTCGTAAACACCGATATCAATAAACACAAATGGAGATATCAATAAACACAAATGGAATTAAAGCGTGCACTGCTTTGAGCCATTCTTCACTTGAAGAAAAATATATCAATATGATAATCGGTGATCTATCGGAATGTCGATCTTCCTCTCTATGACCTATTTCAAGATATAGCGAAACTTTCAATGGGATTAAAGCAATTGATAGGTATAATCTGCACTTTTATGCGCTGAGAGAGGGCTGAAACCCTAATCAACAGTGTGTCGGCCTTCCCCATTACTGAGCTTCGCTTAAACACAATTGCTTGCATTTTATTCTTCAACTGGCCCGTTATTAATAGATGCCAATACCCAATTCAATAAGATCACCGTAGGGTTTATCAAATATTGAAATATCCATTAATCCGATTATTTAAAATAGAAAATCAATTAATTAATGTAAGCCCATATTATAGGAAATCTCCAACATGAGCTTCAATAATTAATCAAGAAAATAGGTCAAGATAGCCTCCCATCAATATGTTGTTTTTGAAAAGCAAGGGAAGAATCGACAACTTTTTAATGCTAAGTCTTCTCACAAACAACTTCATTCTTTATCCACTAAAACAAGTTACGACTGAAATCTACCTTGACTTGAATGAACATCGATTAGGCTGAGGTTGTCAATAAAGTTAAGTCGAATATTCTTGCATCACTTTAGCTAATTTTGCTTTTCCTCTCTTTACACGCACTTATTTAATTTAATCATCGATGGATCGTCCTGACGTAAAATTCAGAGGAGCTTGTTCCCTTCGTGGTGCGCAAGCCCATCTTGCTCGAACACCTTCATTCCCCAAAGACCGGCCCGAGGAAATCAGATGCCATGATTAATAAAAATCCTATTTTGGGCTTATAATTATCAATCGACTTGTTACATCATTAATGATGGACAAAATAGGTGTGAAATAAGTTCAAATGTCAGCTCGCAACAAGCGGGGGCAATCTCATTTAGACGACCCCAGTCAAACGAAGTCACCAAAGCAAAAATGAGGTTCTCTATTCCGAGGCACGTGGAATTGGGAGGCGGTAAAGACGACGACAGCGGATGAAATCGAAAGATACCAGCTCGAACCTGCTCGAACCCGTCGCTCTCGGCACGAAAAACAGAGGGGGCCAGATGTGTACAGTGCATCGGCCTTCTTTCGAATATCATATTTCCGATTGAGAGAGTCGAAGAATGTTTGCTTCACTTCCGACAGCTGCCCGAGATGTCTCCTTTACATCCGTCAGGACCTCTAAAATCTAAAGCGATTTTACTTCGTGTGTCGCCCGTCGATTGGCTGGATGGAGGTAGAAGCCGGGACACGTATGCGTCGGAGGAGGAGCGATCGATGATGTCGAACTTTCGTATCCTTCCACGCAATCACCGGCCTCCACGAAGGCGTCGAATCTTGGCAGAGCACCAAGTTACTAGGTTCTTTAATTACGTTTACGTGGCACTTTCATGAGTATTCTCTTTTCTAGGCAGTTCTTGGTTGGATTTCGTTGAGATTTTCATCGAGATTGCTGAGGATTTCTCCTTGGACCGGGCGAGAAGTGGAGAGGAGACACATCGTACCCTCAGTACGCACAAAAGCAATCCGGCCCATATTAAGATATTATTTCCATGCTGCGTTCAGAAAAAGTGCGGATCGCTCCTTGTACAAGTGGCAAAAGACAGTTCTTCTAGAAGTTCTTTTTTTAATTTTTTTAAAGTTTTGGGTACGAAAACTTCTTCTATATTTGTGAATGTCTGTTTATCATTTAAAATTCTTTTGAGGCAAAACTTAGCTACTGAATATGTAGTCAGTTTTTAATTTTTTGTGTGAAAATTTTCGACATATTTACGCACTTTCACATAAATTCTGTGCTTGATCTTCTCTATAAATTTAAAGAAGTGCATATTACCCCCATATTTACAAGGTATATAAAAATGTTCTTTCGATAGGAGGTCAAGTAGCCCTGCTTGCCTCCCTCAGTCCGTGGCTCTAGTTGATTAGTTACCTCCGATGCAACGCACGCATGTTATGATTTTGAGGCCGTGTGTGAAAATAGAACTTTTCACATAAAAATGTGTGCTCGAAGTCCTTATTGTCTTGCTCTTTTAATCTTCAAACCCATTGAAAATATGGAGAACGAGTGTGTAATGTGCTCATGAACTCAAGGATGGTGAACTTTGTTTTATGATGTCAAACCATCGGTCAAAATGATTGGACATGTTTGTCTAGTGAACTTGAGATGCGGAGGGGGTGATATTTAACGATTTACTTGACCGGTCAGGTCCACTTTATCGTGAATAATATAAAATAGATTTATAAAACTAATTAAAGTAAATGTGTCACTACATCTTTCTTTTGTTTTGTCAAGTACGTGTCAATATTTCAATAGATCCTTTATCAAGTGAGATCAAGGTTTACACTAGAATGCAATGTACTCTATAAATGCCTCAATGAGCTCTTCCCCTGCATTATGTTGTTATTGCAAAACTAAAGTAAAACAATAAAACTTTAGTTAAAAAGCATCTCATTGTAATGCCACCTCGAAAGGACGAGACAATATATGACATGTGCTCCAATAAATTCATTAGCGAATTGAAAAATCATAAAAGTAAAATCCCGTACAACTATAGTTTCGTGATCGGATTTTTATCCCCTTAAACCTTCCTAATCTTTTCACTGTTCATCGACAGGTGGCTTTATGCCCTTTTACTTGATTGGTGAGGCTCTCAACCCCACTTTGGCTGGAATTTTTTCACGTGGTGCAGGTACAAAACGCAATTATTTCAACTATATTATAGGAATCCAGGTAAACCCTCTAGCTATTATTTTAATATTTCCGTGTCCACCTCGACCAGAAAATATCTCGGCTCAGCTTGTCCAATCATCCCCCGAAAATATCTTCGTACTTGGTACGACTTTTCTAACCTGCGAATCATTGAAACCCCCTGACCACAGTCTGGCAGGAGGACACGTGGCCCCGACAGGTGAGATCGTCCCTTTTTTTTTTTCCCTTCTCTTGCCCTTTGCGTTTTATTTAATACGTCGGCATCGGGGTCTCCTTAGGTGGGGATGCCTCCAAAAGCGAATAGATTTGCGAGCCCAAACGGGGATTTTTCTAATGACTAGATGCAAGGCAAGGGCGGAGACTACGTGTTCGATTCCCATTCGCCGCCATGGCCAACGATGGGAGACCTACTTATGGTATGGTCGTAGCCGGATTCGCGTGGCCGACAGTGGGGGCGACACGTGTGAGGAGTGGTTTGGCCACGACCTTTCTTCTCCCTAAAACCACGTTTTTTATGGGGAGAGAGTGAAGAGGATTTTGTTCGAGCTGCAAAGCCAGCTGCGCTATTGGTCCCCCACGCTGTTCAATTAACGGCGCACGAAACAGCGGCCGCCCGAGCTGAGCGGCTCGGCCGATTTCACCGACGCCGCTTTCTAGAGTACGCGGAGAGTACGCGGAGCGTGCCGTTTCTCCTTTACTTTTTCCGCCGATAATTTTTTTTAATATATTTTATTCACTTGAGAAGGTATTTTTTGCGACTATAATATTGTGCATCGAAATTAATCACCTCTTTTAAAACTTTCGTGTTAATAGCAATTTGACTTTTGTATTTTGGATTTTGAAGGTACAAATGTTTGGCCATCTTGCTATTTTGTATTATCATTTCATGGAATTGACATATACCCACAAGTCCATTTTCAAACCGTTTTAATATGAAAATATTCTTATCTCGTGTGAAAACATAGGTTCATATTGATAACCGATTAGACCTTCGCACCAAAAAAAGAAAAATATTATAGTGATGGTGATATGTGTTGATGTGATTTGTTATTTCTTTTATGAAAAATGAATGTAGCTGAAGAAAAATTCGGGATGGGTTTATATATTTGATTGGTCATTGATTAGAAAAATGAATTTGATAGGATAATAAATAGATATAAAGAGATGTTAACTGCGCGAGTTTTGAACTAATTCAAGGGAATCAAATAAATTGGGTCGAGGCCTTTAGCTGAGAAATCAACTTGTTTCAAATGAATTGATATAGTAGTATTGCGATTCACGTCTATAATTATATGCTTTGCCTAAAAAAAAGGACGTAATAGTGAAATGAGATGAAATAGTTATTAAGATGGGTAGATCAGATCGAAATAGTGAAAAAACTAAAAGCATCTATTATTGAACCGATGTCCAATCAATTTTTGTCTTTCCTTTCATAAAGGAAGCAGGTGCAAATTGAACTTAAAATAGTGGTCATCGTCGATCTCCAGAAAACTTGTACTAGTTCTCACCCTTCTATGTGTTCAAATTGTTTCAACCCGTTTTTTTGGGGTTCAAACTAATTTTTTAACTTTTGTTTCTTTTCAACGACGATTAATCGTGTCATGCATTAATTAATTCAATAATAATTTTGGCTCGATGAAGTGGGGCCACCTTCCCCAACAATATCATCGCCATCTATAAATCCCCTCTTCCTCCACTGCAGCTTCTCTCTCGTTCGGTCTCCTCCTTCACGAGCTTTCTTCTCGCAGCAGCTTTTCCCGTCGCTCTCGCCGCAGCGAAGCTCCATTTCGCCTCCTCCGTTCATCCTCTCTCGCCTCGCATCCTCCCGATCGTCCCTTCCCCCGCCGTATCTGCAATATCGCCTCGAGCCTCGACCCTCGCGCCTGCGAAACCTAGCGGCCTCCGCTTGCCGCTCCGAGCTCGCAATGACGACCGGACGAAGGTACGGTTCCTCTCCCTTCTGCGCATGAGATCGATTTCTCGCCGCCGAGCGATGGAAACCGATCACACGCCGTCGTGAATCAATCAATCTTCACGAGGAGCGACGGAAGTAGATCGAACCTGCAATTCACGATCCATCGGGGAACACAAGGAGAGAACCGAGAGTTTTGATCATTTTGCAATGCGATGATCGAGCACGTTTTTCGATGCGTGCTTGATTCTGGCGTCGTACGTACAGAATCGGTACGAATCGTGACCGGTGGAGTGTTTGTCTCACCGCGAGTTTCTTTGTTTTTCGGACTTACGATGCAGACGCCATTGCTGTTCGGAGGGAGCTGGCTTTTGAAGCTATCGGCTCGATTTCGATCTCCGGTGAGTCCTCACTTTTCCGCTTTTCGCTATCTTTTATGGTCCTGAAGCTTAATTTACTTTCGTCTATGGAATGATGGATTTTGTTTGCTTTTGGAACTTTTCTACGTATGAGAGATAGGCAATTGATTTGCTCCTTTAGTTCAGAACCTCCTTTGTTTGAAATTTCCAGTCGAATAGTTTAGCAGCATATGTCTATTATAAGCGGATTTTATGCCTAGAAATATTAGAAAAAGGCAGTGTGTGAGCTCTTTCTCTCCTTATTGGCTGATAGGAAGGAAAATATTATTTTTCTTACAGAAAGAAAACCCTATAGAGGATAAGTGGGGGAATGAATAGGATTCATTGATCAGAGAAAGCATCATGTGCAGCTATTATACCATGTATAACACTAAGATTCTATCACCGGATCAACGGCATTTCTTAATGATTTTTACATAATAATAATAATAGTAATACAGTTGGTTTTGCGGTAGCGTTTCGGCTTAAACTTGATGCTTGATAGGCCATGACATAAGCTCTGACATATGCCAAGAAGGCTATTTTCAAGTAATATAACAATGCCCTTATATCTTGTAAAAATACCAGGCTATACCGATAATCAGTCACGTGTTCATGAATATCAAGATGTTGAAGTGTTGTGACATGTATTGATATTATTTATGGAAAATGAATGCAGTTAAAGAAAATTTCAAGAGAAAGGTATTTGGTTAGGCATTACTTTAATGGAAAATGAATTTAGTTAGAAAAGGAAGTAGATAGAGAGGGATTGTGAATTTGCAAGTTGCAAAACCAATTCGTGTTTACGAAATGAGTCAGGTCGAAGTTAGAAATTAACTCAAATTTGAATGAATTTATTGAACATTATTAATTTCAAATACACTTGGGTCATGGGTTAGTATTTGAGATAACTAACGTGTTTCACTCAATCTTTGAATGACTCATTCACCGAGAGAGGAGTATTTGAGAGAATGCTTTATTGCTTATTGGATTGTTGGATGATATAGGGGAAACCTATATATTCTCGAGCTCTTCTAGTTATAATCATAGGTACCTCCTTAATTCAATGGTGGAAATCTAATCTCCTAATCACAATCTAGCCCATATATTACAAGATTCCTTTGAAGTCCCCACAAACTTCAAGGGATATTCTACAATATTAACGATTAGAAGTTTCAAGTCTTGCCCAATCATCTTGGTTGTCGCCCTAAGCTGCTGGACCTTGAAAACCTTTGGTGTGACAATTTCTCCCACCTAATTGAGTGCCTCACTCGTTGCTCTTGACTTGGAGTTCTTGCTTGCCTGATTGCCTCCTTCCCTTAGATCATTAGCTCCTTTGATGGTTGGCAATTCTTCCGTCTACGCCGTTTAGTCTTTCGCTTCTTGACTTCAAGGTCACATGGTTTTTGAACCATAACTTGCTCCACAAGGGATTCTCCCTCAACTTGGCAACTCTAATTTGCCTAGCAAGTTCCCCACTTCCGGAAAAATCATATGGATAGATATTTCTCCTAAGGTTGGCTTGAACCACTCAAAGTCCACCTTAACCTCTCCAAAGTTGTGGCCTCGCCCTCTCTTTGCCCTCAACTTGGCCACGGCTCCTTAACTCTCGGTCCTCCCTTCACGTGTCATATCAAAGATGCGTCTATTGTCGTCAATCTGTGAACTATTGGCAACATAGATTGGAATGTCGCATCATGAGAATAAGCTACTCGGTCTTTATGTTAATGAGGACATCCTAGAGAAGAATCTATAAGAAAAGATCTTAATCATCAAGTGGAATTACCTTAGTAGTGAACTTCCCCTTCCATTCTCTGACACTTATATCCATATCAAACAATGCTAATCACTAGTACATCTTTTGAATTGACGGCCTTCATTCGATATTTGGTTGGCTCCACTTGAAGATGGAAACTCTTTGCTACTTAGTTAGACATTACAAGTTCGTTGCGTCTGTTTCAATTAAGGCATGGAGTTTTGTATTGCCAACTTGTCTTCTAAAAATGACAAACTTGATCATAAAGGCTTATAATTGAATCCTTGAGAAATTGAATAGCTTCAACGCCCCAAGCAGCACTTCCCGATTCCCTTGTCTTGGCTCCTGAAGAATATTGTAAAAAGCCTATTCTTCTTTAAGCAATCTCAACAAAGATGTGGGCCATTGCAAAAGAAACATTTGATTGGCTTCTCTCTTAATCCTTGTTTGCCACTTGGAGGTTTCTCCCATTCAATCATAAGTAATGAGAAAATGCCCCTAGAAGTGTCATAATTATTGAACAACGCTCACTTTGGTGCCAAATTTTTTCGTTAGATCACTTAAGTGCTAAATTGGAGAAAAAATGACCACTTAAGTGTTTCCGGCAACAATTTCGGCAGTTCATCCCATGTGACTTTTTTATTTTTATATGAAATTTTAATGTCTGTGTGACTTCCTTATAAAAAAGGAAGTCTATTGTGGATGATGGCCTAACCTTAAAAGTCATTCTCTTTTCTTTTTTCTTTCTTCTCTCTATAATCCCATAACATAGATTACTTGACGCTCAAGCTTTCAGGAAGTCATGATTCAGCTTCAATAGTGACCAACCCACTCCATATCTTCTCCAAAAGCAGTTTCTACAGCTCCAGCTCCTCCTTTTGTAGCAAGTGCGATCCATTCCCCTCCCCTAACCCCTTCCTCGACATCATGACTTCCGTCTCCTCTTGTTTCCCACAGTGGCTTCACTGCCTTCATTGACACCTCCGGCCTCTACGTCCCTCTCCGCGTGCTCTGGCGTTTTATTGACTCCCTCGCCTCCCGCCTCTCCACCATGGGCATTTGCAAGGGCAATGTTGTCCTCCCCCTCTCCCCCAACTCCATCTCCTTTCCCATCTTCTACCTTGCCGTCATGTTCCTTGGTGCCGTCATCACTAGCACTAATTAGTTGTCTTCCATTCTCTTAATCTGAACATATCCATGCTATATGCCTTTTTCCCATCGTTTGAATTTTTATCATGGTTTTTTTGTGACCATCCATCCTTAAAACTCCCGTACCAACATCAGTTAGATAGATGGTAGCAGTTCATACGTTAGTTTCATTGTCCCCGATTCCCACGGTTTTGAAGAATTGTTCCATTGAGTTCCATGCCCCATATTGTGTTGTTAAGCTCCTCGGCAAAGTTCCATGCCCTATATGGAGCTGTCCACCTCCTTGGCAGATTGGTCTCCCTCGAACTTCTCCCACTTCGTCCATCCTCAAAATCGGCATCATGGTGACTACACTCTGCTCGCCACAGCCGTCTTGCAACTTTTCAGTTATTTATTTATTTATTTTCTTACCATCTCTAGCCTCTCGATGGTCTTCCACAATGGACTTGAGAGAATCATTCCTCTCGTGCAATGGGTTGACGAGTTGATTCAAGGCTCTTGAGAACTTGCCATGAAGCGTCTCTTTGACCTTGTTGTCGCTCTTTTAAGTCATCGAACCCATTCTTTAAGTTGCCCACGGTCATCAGTACTTTGGTGAGCCTTTCTTCAAAGGTGCACACGAAACCTTTGAAGTAGTTCTCTTAGCTTTCCCACGATTTTCCTTCTTGAGCCTTATCTCTAATGGTAGGTAGAGCAGTAACATCGGGTTCCACATTCCCTGGATCACTTGTTGTGCACTTCCAACTCTCACCACACTCTTTTACAACTTACTTTGATATCACTTATCACGGTCTGACAATTCAGATCACGTTCATATGGCACTTAGGCTCTAGATGACTCGTTCACCCCTTAATAGAGTTGCCTAAGCTTGACTTTCCCTTAGTAAAGTCGCCTAAATCAGCCTTTCCTTCGATGCATTGCTCCCTCACTTGCTCATCCTGGATAGTAGAATGTTTGTGAGAAATGCTTTATATATACTTAAGCCCCTTTAATTATAACAATAGATCCCTCCCTAACCTAACGAGATCCAATCTTCCTAACCATCATATACCCTATTATAACAAGATTCATCCAGAATTCATTCCTTTATTTATCCTATCAGCATTTAGAAATATCCATGAAAACTCTAGATCCCTAGAAACTTAAAGGCTTGGTCATCTTAGCCATCTCTTGGCCTGTTGGACCTTGACAACCTGTAACACTAGCATGTAATGCACATAGAAAAACCAAAGTGAGATGAGATGTTGCATTGAGATAGGAAGATCGAATCAGAATAGTGGGAGAATGTGGTAATTGTGGAATCAACTTTTAATTATTTTTTTCTTAAAAAAGTAAGCAGATGCAAATTTGAACCTAATGGCCATAATTTATAAGTAGTAATCGGTTATTTAATTAGCAGGCAACAAGGGTCGTTTGTACAGTAACTCGTTATGTTCACTCCTAGTGCAAAGGAAGCCAAGGCAAAGAAGCTATCTAAGGGATGGGGTAAATAATGCGTGCGCCCAAGTTTTATCCCCAAATACAATCACTTTGTTGGGGAGAAGTAAATTACAAAATGACATAACTTTAATACGGCACTCATATGCCATAACTTTTTTAAAAAAAAAAAATACTAAATGTCATAACTTTTAGTAGGCTCTCTCATTTGAGTGCCATAATTTTTTTTTCCCGATCATTTGAATGCCATGACATTTTAAAAACGTTCTCTACAAGTGTCATGTCATGTTAGATTTCTAATACTTGGGTGGACCTTTTTTTAAATTTATAGCACTAAGTAATCAACTCAAAGTTATGACACTCAAGTAAAGGGCTTTTTTTTTTTTTTTTTTTTTTTTTTTCAGAGATTATGATACTACGTGATTGAAAGAAAGTTATGATGTTCAAGTGACGTCATATAAAAGTCACATGATATGTCCTTATCTCAACTTCGTTGAAGATTATTGTAGAATTCGAAACCCTTGAAAAATAATTAGAGAAAGAAAACAAAGGATGCAAAACTTCAGGCCAACCAATACTTCATTAATAATCTTCTATCTCTAATTCTTTTAAATTATTAACTAAACACGTTTCGATAATCTTCTTTAAGCGTTTCAAGTTTCAAAGTGTTTGTGTAGTCAGGAAAGATATCGTGTGAAAAAATCATTTATTTGTTTATTTGTTCGGTTAACAAACAAGAGTTAGGGAGGTTGGCTTGTAAGATTCTTTATTTATTTTTTCCAGATTATTACTAAATCACCATCACTATGACAAAATTTACACATTTTATCATTGGATGAATAACATATATATTTGAGTTGATTTCGTAAGTAAATTCTTTTACGTGCCAATAATCGGTGAGGATGTAAATTATTATTATTTTTTTTATCATTGACCTGTTGAATTTTCTTTTTCAAAGTAATGATATGTAGAATATATATTAGGATGTGAACAAATTGTCTATGCAAACTTAGGGAAGAGAGTCATATACGTTTTTTTATATATGATTTCAACTTGAATTTAGTTTTTAGAGGGACTTGTTAATTGATTAATCGGAGAGTCATACACATTTTTATATATGATTTCAACTTGAATTTTTTAAGGAATGTTCTAGAGGGACTCCTTAATTGATTAATCAAGAAAAATTTGCTATTCTTCATATTACTTATTTTAATTCAACTTTTTTTTTTTTTGGGGTCCAAACTTATTTAACTTTTTTTTATAAGAAATAATCATATTTAAACCGTACATTAAATAATACTTTTGGTCATCTATAAAAGCCCTAACCCTCCCTCCCTCGTTCTCCTTCACGAGATTTTCTCGTCTTACGAGCCGTTTCCCATTTCTCTTCGCATGAAGAAGCATCGTTTCACCTTCGTCCTCCGTCTTCTCTCGCCTCGCATCCTTCAGATCGTCCTCCCCTCCCCCTGCGATCTCGCCTTGAGCCCCAACCCTCCGTTCCCGCGAAATCTACGCCCCCCCGCTGCCGTTTCGAGCTCGTATTGACGATCGAGCGAGCGACGGTACGGTGCGGTGCGGTGCGGTTACGCTTCCTTCTATGCATGAGCTCGATTTCTCGCTGCCGAGCGACGGCAATCGACACGTGCCGTCGGAAATCAATCTTCACGAGGAGCGACGAAGTGAATCGGCCGGCGATTTGCGATTCGTTGGAGAGATATAAGAAGGGAACGAGAATTTAGATCATTCGCATGGTGATTATCAGGCATCTTTTGTTTATGCGTGCTTGGTCTTAGCATTATAAATACAGAATCAATGCTGATTCTGACCAATAGTGTCTCACCACGAGTTTCCTTTTTTTTTTGCTTTTTCTTTTTAACTTATGATGCAGATGAAATAACTGTTCGAGGAGAGCTTGCTATTTGGAGCCATCGGCTTGATTTGGATCTCTGGTGAGCACTGGATTTATTTGGTTTTCGTTTTCTCTTTTCTTATCTCCGCTACCTTTTTATAGTCTTCGTAAACTAAATTTATCTGGTAAGTTTTTTTCCTTTTGTTTTGTTAATGGAAATTTTTGGCTAGACTACTCATTGTTCCTATGTTCTTGATGTTAATTTGGGACTTCTGTCTGTGGAATGATGATTTTATATGCCTTTGGAACCTTTGTATGTATGAGATATTGGAAACTCCTTGTTTAGATTCTCCTCTAGCTTGTAACCTCCTTGTTTGAGATTTCTCAAGTAGCGTTGCATCATATATCTAATACAAATGAGTCTCATGCCTGAAAAACACAGTGTGTGGATTGAAAGTCTCTACATGATCAAGTTACAGTTCATTTCGTTGCGAAGATATAAAAGGGATACATGAAATAATAACGTGAATATCAACTGATTATTCATTGTTCTGGTGTGTTAGTGTATAAGGTACTTGAAATTATGGTGAATGCTTGCAGCTTGACATCTCTTGTATCTGTACATATGTAGGTGTTAATATAAATGTGTATGTGTAATATTTTATGTCCCTCATTGGTTGTTATGGTTTACAATGAAAGGAAATAATGAGATGAGATTAGTTTTTGCATCTTAAGACTGTTAACCTGAAGAAAATGATCACACCTGATTTCAATGATTGTCAAGACAATATGAAATTTCCCTCCTTTTCAAGCCAAAAGAGTGAAAACGAAGATAAAAAAAAATTACTTACATAAATAAAATAATAATAACTAGTGGAGGGTCATAATTAATAAATAAAGATGATTGAAGATTATAAGTAGGAGGATGGTCATGCATAAGACTACTGGGATAAAAAGAGCAATTGTTAGAAGAAGAGAAGGGAAAAAAAAAGCATCCCTCTTCCATAGCCATATAAAACCATTGTCATTCTCTGCCTCTAACATTAGTTTTCCAACATGCCAAATATTTCCAACAAATTGGTGTCAAAACCTCGGTAAATCAGTCGTGAGTAGCTGGGAGTATCAAAAAGAGTAAGAAAACAGATTTGCCAAAAAGCTAGCAGAAAGAAGAACAGCACTAGGGCCTTGCTACAAACATCTTTTGGTTGATTGCCCCAATGTCTGAGAAGTGAGCAGTAATCCTTTCCAACTACAAGAGTTGGAGTGTTCAGACCCACATTATCGAGTTTTGGTACTAAGGAACCAATTACTATACCCAACTAGAGGAAGAAAAATGGTTGGCAAAGGTTCTAGAGAATATGCAAAGGGGCTCCCACCTTGAGATATAGAATGAACAAGGATTGGTAATCTCTCCACAAGTCTGAGTGATACTTGAGTCTATCTCTTGAAATTATAAATTTGTTATCTTTGGTCATAGTATATTGGATGAATAATCTGAAAGATAAGTTTCTTTAGAGACTGTTGTTGATGTCCAAATGGCATACTAAGAGATGAGGTGGGTGAGAAATTGGACAAGGAGGAAGTTGTTGAGCTCCACTACACCAATGATAAAGAGGTCTTTCAAAGTAAAAAGGGTAATGCATCCCAAGGGGGCGGAACTTTTTCTCAATATTCAATATGGTCCTCCCTTTTTTTGTGGAATTGAGTATCTAGACTTTCCAAAATTAGCATGTGAAACTTTATTAAGTTAGGCGTCATATGACGTGGATCATGGATGACTATGTCATTATGTTTGCCTAGCTTAGCTGAGAAAAGCAGTTTTTTGCTTGTATCTTTTCTTCTTCTTACTTGCTTCGCTTATGACTAGTGACCACCACCATTGTCATTGCTATGCCGAACCGCTGCACCTTTTCGCCATTACCACTGACGTCATCTCTCTCTCTCTCTCTACATAATGCCGATGTGCCCTCTATCTTTGTGCGTATATCTATCCTGGACCGACCTTAACTTATGGTAGCTACCCCAGATCTGAGGTCGTGGCCTTTTCAAACCTGTGAAAGCCAATGATGGTGGTCATAGCTGAGTTTTGGTGGTGATGTTTGTGCTGTTGCCAGTGGTATCAGTGGTAGTAGAGTTCTATGCAGCTGTTTGTTCAAGTGGTATCCACTGCCATGGCTATGACTTTGTCTAAATACTGTAGTGGTGCTTGTGCTAGTGGTGGTGGCAGCAGTTTTGAGTGGTGTTTACAATAGCAATGAGTGGTGGTGAAGGTGTATCGTGGCGGGGGAAGTAGCACTGGTGTCTGGTGTTGTTTATGTTACAGGAACGTGTCTGTGCGTGAGAGAGAGAGAGAGAGAGAGAGAGAGAGAGAGAGAGAGACCTCAATGACACATGGATGCCAACTATCCAACTTAATGGCATTAAATTCCACGTCAGTTAAAGCTGTTAGGAGGACTGAATCATGAAATTGGCCAATTTTAGAAAGTTCTAAATACTGTAGTGGTGCTTGTGCTAGTGGTGGTGGCAGCAGTTTTGAGTGGTGTTTACAATAGCAATGAGTGGTGGTGAAGGTGTATCGTGGCGGGGGAAGTAGCACTGGTGTCTGGTGTTGTTTATGTTACAGGAACGTGTCTGTGCGTGAGAGAGAGAGAGAGAGAGAGAGAGAGAGAGAGACCTCAATGACACATGGATGCCAACTATCCAACTTAATGGCATTAAATTCCACGTCAGTTAAAGCTGTTAGGAGGACTGAATCATGAAATTGGCCAATTTTAGAAAGTTCGAGTACTTGATTAAATAAACAATAAAGTTCAGGTAACACATTGAATTTCTAAAAAAACAATAAAGTTGAGGTAGCACATTGAAATTTGGGCGAGCCCTTGTGGGTACCCATAACTGGAATATAAAAGTTGGAATGGCAATGCTATATTCAAATCCTACTCACTTGCAATATCCTATTAGCACTTATAAGTTTTAAACCAATTAGGTAGCAAATCTTCATCGAAGTTCATCACTGTACTGACTCTCTCCTGCTTTGTTACAGAAATAGAAAGAATAGAGGCGAAGCATGCTCAAGGTTGAATAATTAAGAACCTATCTTATTCATGCAATTCTGAACAATATTCGGCATTTTGCTGAGAAGCCATTCCATGATATTTCTGTATTAAATGAATTTGGCATGGAGATTGTTGCAATTGAAAGAGATGAAACATTGTATCTGAAAAATGTGGAAAAAAATTTAGTTTATGGGGGAGAGTTGAAAAAATTATTAAACTAGATTTTAATGATTGTCATATATAAATGGAACTTCCCATTGAAGTTTGAGAAGTTAAAATTATTATTTAGTATATCTAACTACATGATTATATAAGTTAGAGCTCTAATAAATTGACATAGATGATTGCATTCTATAAATAGGGGTATTGTATTGGATGCTGTTCAAAGGAATAAATAGCAAGTTTGAGAAACAAAACTCTCATTAGAGTTTGACACTACCATCTTTTCCTCTCTTCCTCTTATTTATAGTTGCCCATCAACCCAAATAATCCCAGAGTTAATTTTGCGAAGCTTCTTTTTATGCAGGACTGAATTGTATTGTGTGTTGTTTGCATGTTGTAGTTTATCAAATTTTTTATCACATTATTGCCCTTCTGATAAGTAATGCTTTCTTCACTTACGATTTTCTTAAAAAAAATGTCTTTTGCCACTGTGATTGTATGGTTAGTTGAAAAATATTGTTGCTTGTGCATCACATCTTATATCCTATTCATAGTAAGAGAGAGCCATTTTTTTTTCCGAGCCTTGAGATTTCTCTCTTCTTCCTTTCTCTTTTCAACAAAAGATAGTGTTTGAGATTCTGTGTACCCAGCGTCTGTTACTTTCTACCTCATTATAATCAACTTACATACTTTTCTGCTCTCTCAAAATGTCATTTCATCTAAGAGGTTTGATCATTTAAATATCATACCACGTCTTGTCTCCCAGCTTAAGCTTTTAAAATTTGTTTGTGAGTTCCACAAAATTATACTACCCCTATTTAAGTGTGAAAATTCAGGAATTAAGCCCCCTCGCTTCTCCATCTATGGTTTCTAGTGAGTAAAGAACAGGATTACTGCAGTTTGCATTGTCCACTTGTTGGAAATTACTCAATGTGTTACCTGTAATGGAGTTATCTAGATTGCTTTCCCAGGGATTGCTCATTAAACGGTGAGTTTCGCAAGTATATGTACTCTCTCCTTAAATATGGTTGCTTGCCTTCTAGAGAATTTGTATACTAGAAAGAGTGTAGCTACTGGGCCAATACCCTCAGAGATTAGAGGGAAAACATCTGGGCCTGTCGGTTTGTTGACCTTCAACTTGTAAATGGGCAGTCCTAATAAATGCCTTAATTGTTGATCTGAAATCTTTGAGATAGGGATACCTTTATAATTAGTGTACTCAGAAATTGATTTAAGAAACTGGTCTTGCCTCATTCAGGAGCTTTGACTTCCACTCCATGTCATTGTTACTCATCTTGACTCTCACATAGCATGTGTTAGAAATAAAAGCAATCCTCTTCCACTAGAGTTTGATACCACCATCATTTCCTCTTTTCCTATCTTTATCTGCCCATCCATCCAAGTAATCCCAGAGTTAATGTTGCTTAGCTTCTTTTTATGCGGGATAGAATTTTAACGCATATTGTAGTTTTTTGACTTTTTGATCTCATTTTTCCCCTTTCTGATATGTAATGCTTTTCTCGCCCATGATTTTCTAAGAAATGTTCTACTGTGATTTTATTGCTAATTGAAAAGTATTAGTTTTTTCATTGCATCTTATATCCTATTTATACTAAGAGAGAGCGCCTGTGGCCGAGCGTTCAGATTTCTATACTCTTTTTCTCTGTTCAACAAAAGATTGCGTTTGAGATCGTGTGTTTTTATGCCCTTTACGTTCTACCTCATTTATAATTAGCTTTCATACTCTTTTTGCTCTCTCAAAATATCGTCTCATGTTAAAGAGAGTCATGATGTCATGTCTTTGTCTACCAGTTTAAGTTTTTAAAAATTGGTCCTAATTAAGTGTGAAAACTCATGAAATAAACACCTTCCTCTCTCCAACTATAGTTTGTATTTAGAGATGTAAAGAAGGGGATTACTGCAATTTGCATTGTACCCTTAGTGGAAATTACCTAATATGTTACCTATAATGGAGTAGAGTGCTTACCTAGGCATCATCCATTAAATGACGAGTGTTGCAAGTGTATGTATGCTCTCCTCGAATATGGTTGCTTGCCTTCCAGAGGATTTGTGTGTCAGAAAGAGTGTAGCCACTGGGCCGATAAGCTCTGAGATCAGAGGGGAAACATCTGGGCTTGTCAGTTGTTGACTTCAACTTGTAAATGGGCAATCCCTGCCTCTAGATACCTTACTTGCTGACGTGAAATTTTTTAGATGATGATACCTTGACAATTAATGTACTGAGAAATTGATTTAAGTCACTTGTCTTACCTCATTCAGGAGCTTTGACTTCGACCCCCATCTCATGGTTACTCATTTTGACTTTTAAAACTGGGTTCTTAATTTTTAAGATGGAACTGAGCTCTTGTGGCTTCTGGCCCTGGAAACTCACTGGCAAGTTATGATTGCTCATATTTTTCTGTTTCTTACATTATAATGCGAAACTGAACGGTCATAAGACCAATGTGCTCATACAAATGAGAGCATTGTTGCATTGGTAATTGCAAATCGATTCATTTTGGGTTTTTCATGTCTGTCAATTTGTTACTGGCATCGCGCTTTGTTTTTTTAGTTTGTAGAGATGATACATTGTACGGAGAGATTTCCTTGCTTTAGTACTGCCTAGGTATCATTGGTGGACAGCTAAGTTTTTGAGCTTTTGTTCGATGGTGTGAAGGGCGTTGCTCTCTCTAGATGCCTTAATTGTTGATCTGAAATCTTCGAGATAATGATATCTTTATAACTAGTGTACTCAGAAATTGATTCAAGTGTTTGGTCTTGCCTCACTCAGGAGCTTTGACTTCCACTCCAGCTCATGGTTACCCATTTTGACTTCTAAAACTGGGCACATATTCTTTAAGTTGGAATGGAGGTCTTGTGGCTTCCGGCCCTGGTAAGTAGTAATTGCTCATATTTATTGTTTCTTTCATTATGATGCAAACTCAATTATCATAATACCAATGTGGTCATACGAGTGAAAGCATTGTCACATATGTAACTGCATATCAATTCATTTTTTGTTTTTCCATGTCTGTGGAGTTGTTACTGGCATCATGCTTTGTGCTTGTAGTTTGTAGAGATGTTATATTGTACGGAAAGATCTCTTTGCTGAAGTACCGCTTAGGTATCTACGATGGACAGCTGAGTTGTTGAGCTTTTTTTGAATGACGTGAGGGGCTTTGCTCTCTATAAATTGACAGCTCCACGTTGTTAAGCTTTTGTTTGTTGATGATATGGAGATAGCTTGCAAGTTAATCTCTTTGGGATGTGGGAACATTCAAATTACCATTCATCACTGAGCCTATGGAGATCTCTTCTGGCTTCCTTGATTTTTTGCATCATGTCTTCCTCTTGACATTTTTTGCCCATTTGCGCCACTCTTTGCTAGGGTTTCCTCTCTCTGTTTATTTGATAGAATGGCTTTCTGATGAGGATTTATATTTATGGATTTTATCCTATTGTCTACCTGACTGGCAATTTTTTACTTAATTTAGGCATACTCTTACTCTATTAGATAATCAGGAAATTAACAGGGAACGGACCTTATGGATTCCCTTCAGTATGCTATGAAAGTTTGACTTACATTGAAGCCCGTGCATTGTTGTCTTCCTGAAGTTGTTATTTGAAATGCTTATATATGCTAATCTTTTGGTCATATATTAGTTGCATATGAACATTCAAAATGTTAGCTTTTCATTGACATAATGTTTCATTGCAATTGGAGATCTTCAAAACTAGATTCACAAGAGAGAGTCCACCTTTTTTTCTTATTGCAGTTGATTTTACCTTTACATAAGTCCCTGGTCATGATCCACAATGCTACATTTTATTCCATTGATCATTTCAAACTAGAGCCTGTTTGCTTAATAACGTGTGATATACCACATCTCAGTTATGGAAGCTTAACTTTGGTAAGCCCGCCTGGTGTTGAATATAACTGAGTGACATCCATTGCAGTTGATGCTTCCTTGCTAGTGCAGCTGTAGTCTGCTGCATATATGAAGAGGGATTTTCTTATAGTAAGACATGGGTGAAGTAAGAAGTCTTCTTTGCCAAAATTGATGCGTTTTAGGAGGATTACGTACCCCAAGTTTGTGGCTCGTGCTGTAGTTTCGTAGTTTTGTTGCTGTGGTTGGCTAAGTTGGAGATGGACAGGTACATGAGAGTCCTCTCCAATTCCTAATCCATTTGTCAGAAGATTTCTGTTTGTTCCGTTCACATCTCTCGTTCCATAAACCTGGAATGAAAAGTTTTCTATCTAAGGCTAAATATAAGGCTCTGACAACGTGATACTATTGATTGGTTCTAGATTCTGAGTATCCAAATCAATACCTTCTTATACAATTCCATGTTTTCTTGACGAATGAGGTTTACCTTCTTGTACAACTCCACATTTTCCTGATGAATGAGGCTTCCCTGAACAGAGAGTGATATTTAGATAATTGAACAAATATGGAAGTGACCACAAATAGAAATGATTCAGCGTTAACCTTTCTGTTGAGTTCTTGTATTTCATCCATTAGTATCTGATCCTGCAATCGGCAGACCTCATATTTATAATCTTTTGCACTGGAAAATCCAAGAACAAGCATTTAATTGGGGATAGGACTTCAAACCTTTTTCATGCGGACACCACGAAGACTCATTTCCAGTTGGTTCTCCAAATTCTGAAGATCTTTGACAGTTAATCCCGAGAGCTCTTCTCCCATCATCTGCCTGTTTTGTGTTGGTTGTTTTAAAATTTGTGTACAAGGTTCAAGAAATCTGCTAGAAAAACACAAATGGAAGAGAGAATTTTCCTTCTAGGTTGCCTTTCTTTTTACTAAAAAAATCTACCTTTTCTACAGTGCAGAGAACCATTAAAAAACACTCCTTTATTAACTGTTATGTTGGATAATTTGTTAGTCAGTTATGTTACCAGGAAAAGCCACAGCACAGATTGTTAAGCGTATGGTTGACGCTCTAACAGGGCAAGGATTCAAACCCTACCTGCAGTTAACCGAGTTGGATTTTTCCATGGTCAAATCTGTTTCAAAGTGAAACTGAGTCACTATTTTGACATTTCTTGATCCTGGTCAAACCCAGTTTTTTCACCAGTTCTAATTTCTCACGTTACAATGGCACGGACCAGACTTTCGACTGGTGCTCAGTCTTGCTGGTTTAATTAGCCACAAGTCTGGTTTAAACATTGGTATGTAGAGAATACAAAGAGGCCTTGAACAAGACAAATGGTTGGGTATTAGCTGACTTGCTTGATAGGCTAACACTACTCCAACAGGATGCAATCCCCTTTTTTCAAAGGTGACTGACCTATCATGTCCTATTTCAAGTAGGAATGAAGTTCCTAGCTTTTGGTTACTGTTAAGATTACGATGAAGGCAAGCCTAGACATGGGTTGGTTGTTTTTTATCGTATTTCTATTGCTTTAATTGTCAAATTCTAATTGAAAATTTCCTTGGTAAATAAACTTAGTAGGTAAGAATTGTACCTGTGATTTTCTTGCAAGCTTTGCAGTTGTTGCCTCAATGCTGCTGCTTCCTTTTGCCAATACTTGAGGATGGATGCATCATACATGTTAGTTACATAGCAAAATATGCGTGACAAACATGCCTAAGCTTATATAGTTCACATTACTGCTTTAATAGCTGTAAAATTAAAATGGCAGTGGCTTCATAAAATCACAATGGCATTACAGGATAATGTTGGTGATGTTTCAAAGAATGTGCTGGTCAAATATGAAGGAAATACTTGGTGAAGATATCTTTCGCTATGGGAGCATATATGTATTGCGTAGGATATGAATACTTCGATGCGTCAAGTTTGTCAATTTTTTGCAAGATTTCCGATAATTCGAAGTTGAAATTTTATGGAACGTACTAACACAAATGCCGTTGATTCTGACTGGTATATACATAGTGCAACCCTTCTGTTATGGCATGAGTTGTCTCGTGTAGCATTCTGTTCATCTAGTTGGTATAGAAATGCATAAAATTCCATGGGTTTTTGATGGATGATGATGCTACAAGTATATAATGCAACTGCCCAAAGTTACTGTCGGCAATAAACCCCTAAGCTGACTGTGGCAAACTATAAGGAAAAGACAAGCAGAAAGTGATACATGACGCTACAAATGCAAGAAACCCTTGTCATCGTGCTTGTTCATTTAGTTGCTTAGGAAATGACAAATACAGAGTAGGAACACGTTAAAGATGACACTAAGGGACTACTATCAAAATTTGATAATAACTATCAATGCCAGGAGTTTTTATGTACTTCAGGTCATGTTTGAAATAGATATTGGCATCCGCACCAATCTTAAGTTACAACTAAATAGCATTATATATCAATGTGATGAACCTTTATAAATTGCCATGGACCATTGTGAACTTTGGCAATTGAAGTTTCCCTGGCTTTTCAAAATTTTATTCCTCAATGTGTAATCATCCCCTCTGCTCCACTATTCATGTACTGGGCTCTACTTTTGAAGTTACAGAGGAGTTGTGGGCTTGAAGTGGATTGGACTAGATAGTCGACAGAAAATGGATTTTCATGATGATACCCCAGTCCATTTGTTAATTAAATTAAGGGGTAATATCGAAGAGACTATTATTGTATGATTTGGGGAATTCATTCTGTAAAGTATATTTCATTAAGCTCAATTAACTAGTAAAGGATTTGTGTTATGGCTCAATTATGATATGTCGCTTCAGACTTGACAATACCTTTGTTATGTGCACCGTTTCCGCTGGTACGCAATAAATGTGGTTGATGTTATAATCACTTTCAACTGTTGAATTTTCATGCTGCGAATACATTTATCCTAGATGTCTAGTTGTCAGTTTTAGATAACTTTCTAGCAATAGATTCCTATAAAATATATTTGGAACATCTGTGCATCTTGCATTCATTCTATAAATGCATCCAAGCAACTGCATGATCATTAGTACATGAACAGGTCCTAAAACTGGATAAAGGCAGGGGGCAGCAATAGGGGTCTTATGTTGAGATACCTTTGGTAACAGCCTGCGTGGTTTAGGTACATTTACTGATTTTTTAAGGCTCAAACAGCTGGTAATTTATGGTGAAGATCTTTTTCTAGCTGATATGGGTGAGATCCTAGATAGCAGACAGGAAGAGAATGCCGTCGATGAAAATTCTATGCTTATCTACAGATCAGTTGTCCTTTGACATAATTGTTCTGGATAGATCATGCTACACAAGATCCTCTCAAGTATTAGTAAGATTACAAAGGTAATGCAGTTACATTTTTCCGTATATGACTCAATTCAGATAATAAAGGTAATTATTGGTTAAGTTATTCTATATGGAGATCAATAACTGAATATAGTGTGACTTCTATGTTTATATCTCTCAATGTTATAACCCTGTGAGGCTTGTCTACAGATTCAGTATACTTAGTGCCTCCTGTTCTTCTTCCTTCCACTCTTTGCTGTGCTTGACTCTTTTCCTTAGATATTGTCTGAGTTACTACTTGGTTTCATACAGCTTTAATGATTCCTTTATACATCCATCTGACTATATATGGGGATTGATAGTTGTAACTACAGTTTCCTTATTTTATACTCTGTTGGCCCTTCCTAACTCAGCTGTCGCTAATTGTGTAAAGATCCAGCTCTTCAAATGCAGCAGAGTTGTGCTACACAATACCTGACCGTGCTACAGAAAAGAACAAAAATGTGTAGTGCTGTGATACTGTATTGTTTAAAACTACAATTAATGGGGTGGAAAGATACCTTAACTTCAGAGTGTGGATTTCCCAGCTGATGGTGATCCCCTTTTGATTTGTTGTATCTCTCAATCATTGATTTCATGCTGGAGCAGCAGATACAATCATGTCAGAAATGCAATTTTGCTGGAAACAGCATAGCAAAAATTAAGTGGAGATGATGAATGTGATGTGCTAATGAGGAACTGTTGCTCAATTTGGTTAAATGCACATTAAGTGCCCGATAGCAGGTTCTATTTTCCAATTGCTTTTGGTGCTTAGGTACATCCAATCAACGGGTCAGTCAGGGTCAATTTGACACAGGAGGCTGTTAACGTCCGTTAATTATAGTTTGATAATGATGTATGGAGGAGAAGTTGAAGATAAGTACATTCTTTTGTCTTTACATATGGTATCTGAACTCAGTCTTGTGGATTTTCCGTATGCTCTTGTATTCTTGCCTATTCTCAGAGAATGTGACATGAAAGAAAAGATTCAAAATAAAGTTTCTGAGTTCATTCCCTTTGAATTTTTGCTCATAATTCCTCAGAACACTGCATTCAAAGACATGCATTCGTAGTTTAATAGGTGTGGTTGATTTCTTACTATTGCAAATCAGCTGTGAAGAGGACTAAATACCAGTGTTTTCGGAACTGGACCTATATTACCCATGTGCTTGGTTCAACTGGTGGAACTGCTAGTTAAATCTTTCTATATATTAAAAAAGTTGCCAACGTGTCATATGTGGAAGATTATCTCTGTGGTTAAAGGCACTTCAAATGAGTATGTTTGATCCTTTCTTGGGACACTGCAAACTCTTTTAATGCTTTGGGTTATCAGTAATCCATAAGTATTCTTGTCTAACCTTAAGAAGGTAAGAGTGATCTGTGCCCTACTGGCAATGACCGGCATACGTGCTTGAGGTTACTGTTTCAAACCTGAAGCATGCTGCCTTTTGCTTTTTAACAAAAACCAGTTCTGACCCAGTCCTCACCCAGTTCAATTGAAGTGGGTTGACATTGGTTTAGTCCAGTCCAGTCCGTTACTGGACCATTAGCTGTTTTTCTAGCTTGAACCATGAGAGACAATGAAACGGTTCCTCCCTGCTCTAACCAGTTGAACAGGCCAGACCGGCCTGGTTTTAAAACACTGCTGGAAAGAGTTTATATGCATGTTTGCATTTGCTAATGGGTGAGGGTTAATGATTTCTGAATGGAATAATCAGTTACGTCATTTGAAATTGGGAGAACTATGCCTAAAATTGTGCTGTAGTGAGGATGGCAGGAACCATTTGCCATTTGTAGAATGGATAGCTAATTGAAACTGTGCCTAAATTTGTGCTGTACTTGCTAATTGAAACCATAGAGAATCTTTGGGAATAAAATTTTTGGTCTTGTTGTGGACTTGGATGAATATTAAAGGACTGGATGATCATTAAACTCTGGGTGTCGGCTGGTGCCTGATGTCAAGATATTTGGTTTACAGATTGCATATAGAAACCAGAATCAGTGGATTGCAATGTTTTGGTGCTTTGAAGAGTAAATGCTCTCAAGAGAGATAACACAACACTGTAATGACCTCTATACAGAGTGGAGTGAATGTCCTTGGAATGACATAAGTTGGTGGCACTTTTTGCATTTCTGGACTCTTCCAATCCAAGCAATCATCCCTTTACTTCCCAAATTATGAAAAAGTTAATCTGTGTGGTAATATAACAAACAAATCAATTATCAAATGCTGAATGAATTTCTGAATTCATGCACCTTCATGAGAGGTAGTTAAGGCTAGCTCTCTCCTCACTTCTCATCTTATGAAAAGATCCACCCAGCTTTGGGTACTTTTAGTGTACAACCTTGGAGGGTGTGATTACGAGGGAGAGCATATGTGCAGCAGGGATTAAGAGAGGATGAATTCATTCTTTTCTTTCCTTTGTAAAGAGTTAAGAGGTTATCTTCCAGATGGTTTCACATCTGTGCCTTGGAGATAGACAGCCAATAATTGTCTGTCATCAAGTTGATAATGGCAACAATTGATCTATGGGAAGAGTTCAACAGTATTAGGAATACTCACTATTAAAGAGAGCTTATATTTATGGTGCAGCATTAGAGCAAAACTTAATTAGGTGTGCCATGTCCAATGCAAATTCCAGCACTCCCAGTCACCACCGACAAAACTAAGAACAAAGGAAGAGTATACATAACGGGCAACATGTGCATTGGGCACATTTTACTAGGATGTATTAACCTCTTTGGACTTTATTGAAGGGAATATGGTTCCACATAGCGACTCCTGTTAAGCCTTTAGCAGCTCCATTATTGCACTTCGGGGATGCAATCTGTAGATGGGAGTCAAAGTCTCCTAACATCTTGTTTGCGTAATGCTGACAATGGAGTCATGGCTGGCTAAATCTACTTTTCCTTGCCTTTTTTTCTGAGTAATCTTCACCTTACACGTGTTTAGTTCATGCCTACTTTTGCTCATCGACAAACAACTTTTCAAGAAAACCACATAAATTTAACCAATCTGAAATGAGATAACTGTTGCAATGTGACAAACATCTTATCTTGAACTGCCAATAATGATTATCTCTTTTTCATATGCTTTTCTGCAATGTAATGTATGCCTCCATCTATGCTATCCTTAACTAAAATATGAGGGCTAACCTGAGCTGCAATTGATGATTATGTGTTTAAATGTTCTTCCCATGCTGTATCTTTCAATAGACTACATGATGGACCTAGTCATTAGATCATCAACATCGATGACTTAAGCATCTGTTGGAAATCTAATATCTTGGGTGGGAAGTCTAAAGAGCCACGGATTTGGATACCAGTTTTCTCAAAGTCTGTTAATGGTTTCTAGTGGAAATATAACAGCTCAAAGTAGAGTCAATGCCAAGCCTTATCGTTCTGACTGCGTTTAGGTAGAAATCATAACTTTTTTTATGTTTTTACTAAGATTCTACAAGCTGTAGGCAAAGGAAGGAGGTGGAATACCAAGTTGATGGAAGTCCTCTTTCCACAGCCTGTGGGCAACTGCCAATTTCTTGAATGTGAACTCTTTACTTGTGACCATCATGCAGAGCAAGATATGTGACTTTAAATATCTTTAAAGCTTAGATCGATGTATGGAAAGCAAGGGGGATGAAGGCAATTCGTATTCACTTTGGTTACTTTATTATGGTCTGGTCATGGCTTGGGACGAGGGCTATTTTAGTGTTATCCAATGGTAGCCGCAGATTCTGTACTAAGCTATTTTCAGAGGGCAACGCAGCCAACTTGTTTTGGGATAAAGTCAAAAGAAACTCAGGTTGTTTATTTGTGTTACATTCTTAAGGCAACCAATGTGCAGGTGTTGAGTTATTATGGTGTTGCATCTGGTCATGATAGTTGAAATGTCCAGACTCTGGCAGCTGGTTTACGTTCTCCTTCTATTGGGAGACAGGTGCATCTTTCTTGGGTTTTGTGGCATTCTGGCATATAGCAAGTTCTATACCAAAAAAAAAAAAAAAAAAGAACACATCATTAAATTCTTTTACAGTGCTGATGGTAACAATTTTGGTCATTTTGTTTGAAAACACAGGTGCTCATGGTGGAGGTGTCTTTTGCTTGCTTTTAGAAGAGATCGCTCTTGATGATGTTCTATATATGTTTTCATTCCTGTTATGTGACAATTCCATCCATTAAAATTTCACCTTTACAAAAGCAGTGGGAAGTTGTTTGAATCACGCACTGGAAAGAAATGTCAAGGCACAGCTACCTTCTAGTTAGAGTAAATTTCTGACATCTACTCCTCTTTTCAGTTTCTTCTTTGTGGTAGTAATTGGTTCAACCTTTATGTACGGGGTAATATTTTCCAAATTCTTTCTCATTACTAAGTCCAAGGTGGGCTTGACATGTTCTATAAGTCCAATTGACCTGTGATTTTAATGTCATTGGAGTAGGTCTGTCCTGATGTTAATGATTTTATGGAGTAGGGTACTATTTTGGGGAATTAGTCTTACGAGACATCTTGGTGTTTTAGTTACGTGGGTTTAGTGTTGGTATATAAATGTTACTATGTGGGTGAGTAGTTATTATGCTCACAAGGACTTCCATCTATATGGGAACTTGATAGTTGGTTGTTGATAATGCATTACGACACTGCATCTATCTTGCTACTAAATGTAGTGATATAATGTGAAAAGCAACAAGTCTGGAAACATGAGCTCTGACAGATGGGCTTGTGCACTTCAATGCAGACGACGTTTGAGTGGCCTTTGAACCAGAAGAAGCTTTTTGGCTTGTTCAAGGAAGGAGGGGAGGGTGCAAAATGAAATGGGGTGTAAATTATGGGGAAATTTTGAATTTGTTGGGAAGCAACTATGAGATTGGTAAGTTAGGGAAAACTTTGCAAAGTGGTTTGCATTTGCATTTTAAGTGAAGCAGATGAGTAGCTGCAATTAGTTTTGGGTTTGGGCCTCAAAAGGTAGGCCAAGGGCTGGAGGAGGTCAAAATAACTTATACCAAATTCAAACTTTTGTCAAAGGGCTTTGAGAGTAAGTTATTATCTAAAGTCTTTTAACTCTCCCTAAGCTCCTCAGACCCTAAATCCGAATGCTTTTGTGATGCTATTTGTTGACTCTGTCAAAGTTAGACATGATAAAGGCGTCGTTGGTAAAGACCAGTCTAGCTGTAGTTGTGCTTGAGCCTTACCAGCTCTTCGCCAGTTGAACAAGAAGGGAAGAAGGGTAGGAACAGGAAGGAATAAATTTGACTTTTGAATGCCCACTAGTGTCATGTTGACGCTGGACACCACACTTACCATTCGAGGTTCAAGAAGTGTAAGACCATAAGTATCCTCATTAGAGTTGGGACATGCCTAGGTTCCACCTATGTAGGGTGCATTTAGTAAAACAATGCAAATAGGATCCTCACAGTTCATACAATCTCTTCAATCATTTACTCTGTTCCTTTTCCTTAATTGGTATCTCTTGCTTGAAAGGCAAGTTGAATTAGTAAGTTGTTCCGTCAATTCATACAAAAGAACTTCTACCTGGCCATTTCATCCCATTGAAGCTATCGATCCCAATCCAATCTAGATGCCTCAACTTATGGTTGTCTCTATTTTTGCTCTCTTTGATCATTCTACTAATGCATTTGATTCTCTGTTATACTCGATATAGGGGAAAATCCAAGAATAAAATTTAGGACCTAAACTCCAATTAGAGGCACAAAGAAGACCAGTGCAATAGTACGAAAGTATCCATCACACATAGTACAGTGTCAAGCATTTGATAACGAAGATGTAGAAGCAATTTACACCTTAGAAAGAGGCTTTTAGGCCACCTTCTTCGCTTAGTGTAATTATTAGTCTGGGAGAAGGGATGCTCTGTTTTTAGTAGGCTGTCTATTTAAACAACATGAAAAGTTAGAGAACTAATTTTGGCAGGAACAGTTCTGAGGCGACAGCAACTGAATTTGTATGAGTTAGAAGTTGAATTACTCATTCATTTGCAGGTATTATGATTGTGTCAAAATATGGATCTATGTAAAGTGGTTTGTTGAGCAAGACATGTTCTGTTTGAAGTGGCACGTCATTCCCCCGAGGGTTGAGGATCGGCTGTATTCTAGTTCTGGCCATGAAACAGTCAATTCTACATAGGAATTGAACAGATTGCGTTTAATAGACGTAGAGCTAGCTACTGTCATGATTTACATTTAAGTATAAAGTTTAAACAAAAAAATCACCAACTCTGATGAGAAGTTCCCATTAAACACTTAACGCATGAACACCAGCAGTGGTTGCTTTGTAAAAACGGCCACTAAAGAGTCTGGCGAAATAAGTAAAAATCTATCCAGAGAAGTTTGTGGTGAAATTCAAGCACCTTGATTTGATTGATGTCTTGCCAAGTTATTTGCAAGACATTGATCAAAAATGAGAATTCTCTTCACCTCAAGAAAGGGTGAGAAAATTGTGATAATGAGATCATGGGAACAAACAACAGGTCATCAACATACAGTTGGTTCGAGTTCGAAGGGCAGTTGTATGATATGTAAATGATATGTAATTACCTTATCTTGAAATGGAGATTCTAATTCTCTTCTCTCAATTGATTTCCCCTACTATACACATGTAAGAGTTTAGAAAGGCGAAGTGAAATTTTGTATTGGGCTATATTTTCTTCCATCGCTGCTTGGATGAATTTCCTTTATTAGGAAAAATCTCTATGGTTCTTTGAGAAGGACAGAACATTCTAAGTAAACTAGCGTTTGTAGAAGATATTGCTCTACTAAATGCGAACAAGCTAGCGGACGTGAGCTATGACTGGATGGACCTTGCAATTTGTGAATTAGTTATTAGGCGAGGAATATGTTGATGTTCGGAAGGATCTTTGTGAATGGTGAACAAACTAGAGGTGTGATCGCCAAAAAGAGTTTGGATTGACCAACAGAAGGTGAATGAACTAGAGGACAAGAAGACATAAGTAAACTTAGATAAACCTTGCTAATAGATGGACCTTGCCAATGGTGAACAAACTAGAGGGCATGTGATCATGTAAGAGTTTAAATGGAGGAGAACAAGATTGGGAAATAAAAGCTTGGATGGATCTCAGTGCAGACGGAGCTCTTGCTATAGACGGAGTTATGGTTCTACCATAAGCCTTTATAATCCTGGAGGGAAGATCCGGACTTTAAATCAATTTGATTTGAATTTAAATGGTATTTTACAGCTAGACTTTGGATTCCCCAAAAAGTGGATTTTAAAAGAATAGAACAATTGACCATATCTGGGCAGGCAACCTAGAAGGATAGAATGTTGGCAAAGCAGAACCGACTATTTTGAGAAACTGTTGCTACGGAGCTACAGAGTGACATTTTTGTGACTGCAGATAGTAGAATTAATGGTTACTCATGGGATTTATATTTCAAGCGGTCAGTTGAGATTTCATGGCTATAAATTTAACCCAAGAAAAGTAACACAATTGGGGGAATGAACAAATCTAGTTTACACTCGAGCGCTCATTCTCTCGTTGTCCTTGTGTGTAAAAGTAGTGTAAATATGATTGTATTCCTTTGGAGAAGTCTGAGCCTCCGTAATAGAATAAGAGAAGTGTTCAGTGTAGGATTGCTTGTGTATGTAGAAGGAGATCTATAACTAGAAGTAAGTATCTTCAAATGTTGTGAAATCTCAAGGATATAGTGAATTCCAGCCTCATTTGCTGTTTAGAACTAGAGAATGGAGTTGATCAAGTGAATAGGCTGGACCCTATAAATTTGATACGCATGTCTACTATTACCTTTATAATATATTTTTAGAAGATATCTGTATACGCGATTGTTTTTAGAGCACCAATACAATGATCTATACACAGTCCAACACTTACTGGCGAAAAGGTTTTGAATTTCCTCATCTAACCAATTTAACCCCCCTCTTAGTTGTTTATGCCTAATTTATTTATCCTCCTCCAACATGTCTCTGATTAGTGGGTTATAAATCATGGACATTACTCATATGCAAACTTTACTAAATAGAACTGTGTGTAATGTCCTATCTCATAATTTTCCAACCAAAAGATTGATTGGAGGAAAATGTGGCCATTTTGCGTTAGCTTTTTATTCCGGGAGTGATCATGGAAAGAAAGAAACAAGAAAGA
This sequence comes from Eucalyptus tenuipes, assembly GCA_014182365.1. Classification (NCBI taxonomy): domain Eukaryota; kingdom Viridiplantae; phylum Streptophyta; class Magnoliopsida; order Myrtales; family Myrtaceae; genus Eucalyptus; species Eucalyptus tenuipes. The sequence continues at coordinate 3,251,141 of CM024542.1, forward strand.
TTCGTAGGAGCTAGTTACTATGGGAAGAGGCAGATAGAGAATTATTAAGCTTCCATCCTGCCTTTTGGTCTGTCATTATTTTTTTTTCCCTAATAATTAAGAAGAGCATGGGCATGGAGGCCTTATCCAAAACAGATTATATACGGTTAGTAGGATTTAAATGGGTTATATCTAATTCCTGAACCGAAAATCCGCTGGGACTCCAATTAACTGCGCCAACCGAGGGGTTGTTCTTTTTCATTATCCTCATCTTTAAATTGATTTTCTGATCAAAATAAATCAATTAATATTGGGTTAGTGATATTATTGACATTGATCTATTGGGTTGTCTGATAGGTCCTTTCTCTCTTCCTTGATATAAATGTGCTCTTTATCTAGTTAGCTAAGCCAAATAGATACGTATAGTGCCACATTGGATATGGACTTATTTTAAGCATATGCCTTGCCTATGCATTGTAAAGGTGATGAGGTAAAACATTACCTCTTCCTGAATGGAAGAAAAAAAAAAAAAAAGTATATATAAAATCGGCTAGATTTTTGGAGAAAGTGTGAGTGAATGGCAGAAAAAAAGCGAAAAAGTATACCACTGAAGTTGAGTGGCCACCATTGAAATTTCTCGAGGGAGATACACAATATCCCTATTGATGTAACTTACAAAAGGAATAAATTAGGCATTTTCAATTAAAAAATTCCATTTTTTTAAATCCTCGTGTACGATTGATCTAAATCTTGTTCTTTTCCTTAAACATGTTTTATTTGCACCAACTCAGAAAAAGAAAAGGCAAAGAAGAGATACAAGGACAAGCCACATACTTGCAACCTTCGTCTTTTTTTTCCCACCCATGGAATTATATGTATCTATTACATCCTTCTCAGTCCCTCAATTTGAGGTGACGAATCTACAATTTTCGGCGAAGTCTGCACATAAGCGTTCTTTGATCCATCCTTCCACTCCTTGTTAGGCAAGGATTATTTAAATTGATCAATACTTAGATGGTAAATGTGTTTATGATGTATTTTGTCAATCAACATTCAAAGAGCCGATGGCTTGCATGTATGATGAATGACATATGCATTGAGAACTAAGCAAAGACCAAAGGTTTCGATGTTTCCTATCTGTTGGTGAGGAGGAGAAAACAGTGGCTGAATTACTGAAGAACTTTTAATTGTTGAGTTCTTGAGAATAATATATGCTTATACAATCAATGTTACAACGACTAAAGTACATTTATGACAAGAAGTTCTTTATATGTATAGCAATGTTGAAATGTTATACTAATAAAATCTATAGAAAAGTACGTGGTTGAGCTTGAGATCGCCGTATGATTTGCAGATGTTTTTGAAGGGATATCAAAATAAATGAGCGCAAAAGAGAGAGTGTTGTTGGACTTCAATCAAAGACAAGATGATAGAATGATGCGGATGTTATTGAAGCAGTGATTTTCATAAGTTACATGTGATTAATGACTTTTTTGCTTTTTATCCAGTGTTCTTAAAAAGGCAAGAAGCATCTGCCGAAAGCAATTTTTATGAAACAATAGCGGAAGAAGCAGTGCAGCATCAAGCTAATTAAAAGGGTAAAGGAACGAGTAGAAATTCTCAATTGAAAAGATGACATTTCAAAGAAAGTACTTTTCATCATGTACAAGATGCAATTTGGAAATGACTCCTCTCTAATTGATCGAACATTAGAACCCCCTAACTCAATTGATGGGGACTATCATCACGGCTTATGAGTCAATTTTTTCAGTATGAAACTTATTATTAGCCAGTTCCAAAACCTAAATTTTGGCAAAAGAATTCCATGTTCAGAATAATTTTTCCTCGAATTAGATAATGAAAGCCAGGGAAGATTGGGTGGAGGATATTTTGTCAAAAGCCCTTTTTTCATCCTAACTCCAGGGGCTTCCTCTCTAAGTTTTGTGCTTTATGCGCACGCTAGTTTAAGTC